>JBCFYV010000434.1:0-82270 GCA_039000515.1 Timema cristinae | reverse complement strand
TTAAAGATTGGTTTATTCCTTCCTCTGGGGCAATAATAAATTTCGAAATCCCGGAAAAAAATTTCCCCTGGGATTTGATTTTTTGATCCTTCTAAAAGTAAAAAAGTGAGCGAAAACCCGGGGAACAACATTCTGGATTTAGTTTGGGTTAAATCCCTTTAAAGTCAAAAAGTGAGCCAAAAATTGCCAAAATTTTACGAGAACAACATTCTGGATTTAGTTTGGGTTTGGACCCTTCTCTGAGTACAATAAGTGAGCCGAAAATGCCGAAACAACATTCTAAATTTAAAGTTTGGGTTTATTTTTCTCTGATTCAAAAATTGATTCAAAATCCGAGAAAAAAATTCTGGATTTGGGAATTTTTTATCCTTCTTTAATACAATAAGGACCCAAAATAAATTCCAGAACAACATTTTTGGATTAGATTGGTTAAATCCTTCCGAGTCAATAAGTGACCGAAAAATGCCGAAAACAAAAATTCGGGGTTTTAGATTGGTTTGACCCCCCCCCCTTTCTCTGAGTACAATTTTTTAAACCGAAAATGCCAAAACAAAATTCGGGATTTAGTTTGGTTTTTTTCCTTCTCTGGTAAAATAAGTATTCGGAATCCGAGAACAAATTCTGGATTTAGATTTTTTTATTTTCTTTGAGTCCCAATAAGTGACCCGAAATGCCGAGAATTACGAGAACAACATTTTTGGTTTTAGATTGGTTGATCTTCTCTGAGTACAAAATAAGTTACCGAAAAATCCCGAGAACAAAAAATTTCGGATTTTTTTTGGGTTGACCCCTTCTTTTGAGTCAAAAAAGGGGACGAAATCCCCGGAAAAAAAATTTCCCTGGTTTTTAAAAAGGGGTTTGACCCTTTCCCGGAAGAAAATAATGAGCCAAAATGCCAAAGAACAAAATTCGGGATTAGATTGGTTGACCCTTTCCTTTGAGTCAAAAATTTGGACCCGAGAATGCCGAAAAAAAAACCGAGAACAACATTCTGGATTTAGTTTGGGTTTTGACCCTTTCTCGAGTACAATAAGTGACCCAAAAAATCCCCCAAAGAAAAACATTCGGGATTTATTTTTTTTTAAATCCTTTTTAAAATTTCAATAAGTAAAGGCCGATAATCCCCAAAAAAACTTTCGGGTTTTTAAAAGGGTTTTATCCTTCTCAGTACAAAAAGTGGGGCCGAGAATCCGAGAACAAAAATTCAATTTTTAATTTGGTTGTCCCGAGTAAAAAAATGGTAGGAAACCAAAATGGAAAAATTTTAAATTGGTTTTTTTGGGTTTAAATTTTAAGGGGAAACAAATGCCAAAAACCTTTTTGGATTTGGGGATTTTTCCAAAAGTTTTTGACCGAAATTTTCCCAAGAACAACTTCCCCTTGAAAATTTTTTGGGTCCTTTTGGTAAAAATAATAAAATAGCAAACGGTTTAAAATTTAATTAATGGTGCCCAAAAAAAAAAACCCGGGTGGGGAAACTAAATTTTTTTAAATTTTATTTTTGGTTGGTTAAAGTTAGGGGTTGTTTCAAAATTCCCAAAATTTTTGGTGTTAATGGGCTTTCCCAAAATTAAAAATTTTTTTTACCAAAAATTTCCCCAAAAAAACTTTTTACCCAATTTTTCCCCAAATTTTTTTTTGAGGGGTTTAATTTTAAATTGTTTACCCAAAGTTTTTTTAAAGAATAAAAACCATTAAAAAAATACAACCCTGCTGGGGCTCCCAAACCACAAACTTAAAAACCAGCTAGTTCTTTTAAATGGCCAAAGGCCCGGGATAAAATGAAAATAAAGGAATTTACCCCAAGGGGTTAAATTAAGTGTATTTTTGGAAAACAATTTAATTAATTAAAAATTTCATTTTCCACAACCCTTAAAAATTTTTTAGAATTTTTTAAATAAAAACTGGGGGTTTTTTTAAAATTAATTTCCCCAAAATTTTTAAAAAAATAAAATTTTTAAAAGTTTCAAACCCGGGGCCGGGGTAAATTAAAACCCCCCCAAAATTCCCCCAAAACAAAAAATTTTTTTAAAATTAAGTCAAAAGGGGTAAAAAAATGGTTTTTCAAAAGCCTTTTTATTTTGAAAACAAATTAAAGGTTATTTTCCAAAAAATTTTAATATAACCAAAAAAACAAAAAAAATTTTTTTTTGGAATTTTTTAAAAAATTTTTAATTTTAAAAATTTTTTTTAAATTTGGGGGGGGAAAATTTTAAAAAAAAAATAAATGGATATATTTTTCCCCGGGTTAAATTTTTCCTTAAAATTCAAAAAAATTTATTTTTAAAAAAAAAAAAAAATTTTTAACTTTTTTAATTTTAAAAAAATTTAAATTTTTTTTAAATTAAAATTAAATTAATAAAAAATTCCAAAAAACCCCCAAAAACGGGCGAAAAGGCCCCCCGGAAAGTTTTTCCCCCAAAAAATTTTTAAACCCCCCTTTGGAACCCCCCAAAATTTACCAAAAAATCAAAACCCCCAAATTTAACCCCCAACAAAAATTTATAAAACCAAAAACCCTGAACCCCCTTTTTAATTTTCCCCCAAAATTTTAAATTTTTAAACCAAAATAAGAAAAAAAAAAGAACACCCAAAGTTTTTCCCCCACAAATTAATATTATTTAAAACCTTCCCAAAAATTTCCCAAAAAACCCAACCCCCTTTAAAAAACCAACCAAAAATAAAAAGAAATTTACTAAAAAAAATAAAAAAATCTTTATTTTTTAAAAACCCATCAAAAACCAATAAATTAAAAAATTAACAAAATCCTTAAAAATAAACTTTTCCAAAATATAAATACAAAAAAAATTTTATATTTTGAACCAAAAAAACCCCCCAACCCAACCCCCAATCCCTTTAAGGTTTTAAATTTTTTTGAATTTAAATACCATAAACCCCACAAAAAAAGTAAAAAATCCCCCCCCAGATAAAAAAACGATAAACCCCAATTTAAAAAAAATTAAAAACTTCAACAAAAAATTTTTTTTTCCCCAAAATCCCTTAAAAAAACTAAAAAATACCCCCCAAAAAGGGTTTTAAACCCCAAACCAAAAATGCCCCCCTTAAAAAATTAACCCCCCCCTAAATTGGTT
Organism: Timema cristinae; assembly: GCA_039000515.1. Taxonomy (NCBI): domain Eukaryota; kingdom Metazoa; phylum Arthropoda; class Insecta; order Phasmatodea; family Timematidae; genus Timema; species Timema cristinae. The sequence goes on along the minus strand of JBCFYV010000434.1, from coordinate 79,178 downwards.
TTTCCCAAAAAATTTAAGTTCCCCCTTTGTTAAGCAAAAAAACCCACACTTAAAAAAACCCCTAAATTTTTCAAAAAATTTCCCCCAAAAAAAATCAAAATCAAATTCTGTTTTAACCCCCCTTTTTTTTAACCCCAAGTCCCCCCCCAAAAAATCCCCTTTCTCCGTTGTTTAATGAAAAAACCCCCCCTTCCCCAAGGTTTCCAGGTAACCCCTTTCCCTTTCCTTTACCGTTTTGGGGTTAAACCCCCGTTGGAACGAACCCCTTTAAGGGTTTTAAAATTTTTAAGGCCTATTGTTTTAAAAACCCCAAAAAGGGGGGGTTAAAATTCCATCTTGGGGATTAATATTTTAATTTTCCCTTAAAATTTTTCCCCCCTTCTTAAAACCCCAAAATTTTGAAAAAAATTTCCCAATTTCCAACCCCTTTTCCCCTAACACTTGGGAAATTATCAAAACCCCCCCCTTAACCTAAAAATATAAAAATTTTTTTTAAAAAAGCCCCTTATAAATTTAAAAACCAATTTTAACAAAAAGTAAAAAAACCCCCGAATTTTTTTTAAAAAATTTAAAAAAATTTTTTTTCCCCTATCAATTCGTACGGTCCCCGGCCATTTTAAACACGCAACTGAAGAAAAACTGAATTGCATAACGCCCTAGAAAAAAAATTTTCCCCCAAAAATTTACGAAAACAAAAATTTCAGGCCTTTTTAGTGCATAAAGTTAATATAAAAGACATAAAGATAAATTTTTAAAACGAATAAAAAAAAAATAAAAAAAAAGAATCCGAACTTAAATTCGGCTTAAATAATTTGGGGGCCCCCTTTCAAATTTTAAAAAAAAAAATTACTTTTCACAGCCAAATGAAAAATTTAAAAAATATCCATTTTTAAAAGTGTTTTAAATGAAAAATTTTTTTTAAAAATTTTCCCCATGAAATTGTCGCAAAGGTCATCAGGGCCTTTGGGTGAGATAAAGCGCGCGCATGTATAGGAGTGCTAAAAGGGGGGGGAAATGAGGTCAAGGACAGAATAATTGAACAACCGGAGGTTGAGGGGGGGGGGGGAAAAAGGGGGCAGGGTTTTAAAAGGGCCCTTGTTCGCTCTAACCCAATTTACACTCGGGGGAGGGGGATAGACGGGACAACAGTCAAAATTAAAATTTTCCCCGTGAAAATATTTTTTAATTTCCTAAAAGGTTAACTGTTTTGTGTTCTAAAAATGTTACCATTCAAAACAAGAAAAATTGACGGGATTTAACCCAATTTTCCTGATACCTTTCACTATTTTTTAGATATTAAAAATTTTTTTTTTAGCATCGCGTCTTAGTACCTTTTTTCGGGTTTTTCCTTATGAACAAAATTACGCTCATGTTTTTAGGGAGGGGGTTGAATTTAGAGAATTTAACCCCATTTCCCTTTAAAATTTAAGGGGGAAAAACCATGTAGGAAAATCATCCTCATACACTAAACCCGGGGTTTAAAAAACCCAATTTTCCCCGTCAGTGGCAGCCCTAGTCTATTGTGAGAGTGACCCCTTAAAACAAGCACCCATCGAAACGGGTGTTTATTTTTTTTTTAAAATGGGTGGGGTGTACTTATGAAACCGCGGAGAAGTTATATTTCTTTTGGAAATCATTAAATAAATATTTAAAAAAAAAATTAATAATTTTTTAGTATTAATTATGAAAAAATAAAAAATATTTTAATTTATAATAAATAATACAAGGGATGGGTTAACCTCAATTAAATTGGGAGAAATTTAAAAAATTTCTATAAGCACAATTTTTTTAAACAAAAATTTACGAATATAAAATTTTTTTTTAATCAAAATATTCAATTTAAATCACACTGAATAAAATTATTACATATATAAAAATTCGATTTTGTAGGGAAAACAAAAACACGTGTTGTGAATGAAAACAAGAAACTTGTGGAAAAATATTATATATATGAAAACAGTGTCAAAGGTGACAAGCGTACCAAAAAGCGCAAAAAAACAAAAGGTTTATTTCTATTTTGTTTGTAGTTTTTTTTTTTTTTCGAGATTTTAAAAGGGAAAAAGTTTCAACCTGTTACTTTTGTGTTAAAAGTGATGCCCGCCTTTTAAAATTTTTTCACTCTCATCTTTTTTTCAAAACGCGCCAAAAAGAGTAATAATTTAAAAAAAACGTTTCAGCCCGTGATCGAGATTGATCGAGTTTATATTGACTTATATAAAAAAACCCCAAAAATAATTTAACGGGCCCCTTTTTCAAAACATTGTTGTGTGAATAATAAATTTAAAACCCTTTTAAAAATTTAAAAATTTTTTTAAAATTTTTTTTAAAAATTAAAATCAAATTATCAAAATTCAAAGAAAGATAAGAAAAAACTTGTTCACTATTACACATTTTAAGTTGGGTAGCGAAAAATGTAAAAAATTTTTCCCAAATTTTAAAAAAATAACTTTTTAGATATCAAAATAGGTGAATATTTTGTAAATACCTTTTTAAACTTCCAAACAAAATAAAACGTCATTTTTGACAATAAGAACTGGCCTTAGAACTATCAAAATTTTAATGACACTAAAACAACAAACCTGGATATTTTCGAAAAATCCTAAAATTTCAGTTTTTAAATTTCATAAAAATTTGGGCAAAAAAAATAAAAAATCAATTTTATCATCGAAATGAAAAAGTTAATTTTTAAAATAAAGGGTTTTTTCCTCTCCGAAAGCTAGAAAATATACTAGATCTCCCTTTACTTTATTCAACAATTTCATGTTATTTGCAGCGTCATTTTTGAAAAGTTTTCCCCCAACCTATCCCAATAACCCTAATACAATAAAGACCCACCCCCTTTTGGGGTATTTTGGCAAACGCGCTTGTTCTGTTGACTCGACTGCTGAGGACGGGGAGATCGAATTTTCGAATCTGGGGCCCGGTGAACTGGGGGGGGTTTTTTCCAAAAGGGGTTTTCCCACTCTCCCTCCACGAAAATGCGGGTTCATTTCCCCCTAATTCAACCCCCCAAATTTCCCTAACCCAAATTAGCAAAAATTAGTATTAAACGTATACCCAAAACGGGTATAAGCCCCGGGGGCTAAATATTAAAAATAGTAAGATTGTATAATTTTTGGCGGTAAAAATATTTCTGTATTTTTTTAAAAGGGCTCTTCTTAAAAACAAATTCTAAAAAAAAAGGTACAATCGAAATTGGGTTTTTTAAAAACACCCAAAGGTTTTAAATTGCTTTTTCATGTATAAAGAATAATTTTACAACCCAAAAATCTTCTTTGGGAAACATATAAAACGTTTTAAAAGAAAAAGAAATTTTCACCAAACCCAAACATCTAATATTTGACGTCAGAAGACACAAAAAACATGAATAAACTGTAAATTTTACACTTCAAAGAATGTACAGGTTCCTCATATTAAAAATATTCCTCCCAGGGGTTAAAACCCGAGGCTGAGAAAAAAGGGGAAATTTCCCAAGCTTGAAAATTTTGAAGGAAAGGGAGGGGTTGCGGGGGTAGGGGGGTAGGAGTGCCATGATTACCAAATTTTTACCCTCCCCCCCCTCTCCCTTTGAGGGCCCCTTTTCCCCCTCGGGGGGACCACAGGGAAATTGAAAAAATCGATCAGCCACCCCTTGTAAATTCGAAACCCCCGCCTTTCCTTCGGGCCCTGCCGTAGCAACCAACAAAGAGTGGGGACTGTATCGAATGCTCGACAAAACCTGTACGAAAAACCGCCCGCATGGACTGGGGAAATGGTCAGATCCAAAAAGATGACTGCTTTAAAAGGAGGGGGAAAAAAAGGGTTTTTTTAATTTATTTTAAACAGGCGACCCCCACGCTTATGTATCAAAAAAAAAATTTTATTATTTTAAAATTTTTTAAAAGGGAAAGATTTGCAAATTTGTAGGGTATTTTTAGTCCAAATATATCTCTGGTCAGATATAGTGTTTACAATACATTATATTTTTCGGGTTATGGGCTTAGAAAACCCTGTTGCTTTCATTGATCTGTCTCTTTCCCTCACTTATGGCTTTGATAAATATAAAAACTAGAAAAGTAAAAAACGATACAATTTTAAAAACATTAAATATACAGCCAGAATTTTGGGGAAATGAAGGAGTAAAGGGTTTGCCCGTATTAGTTAAAGGGCTTGGCACTTTTTAAGTGTTACCTAGGCTTTACAGCTGATGGGGGGAACTTTTTTGGGGACCCAAACCCAACCTTTAGGTTAAGTCCTAACGATTCAAAAATTTTAAGATTTTTTCAATGGGGAAACCAAATAAAGTAGAAAAAAAGTCCTTTTTAATCCCCGTTTTAGTTCAAATCTCCCAAAAAAATGTTATACTTTTAATTTGGGGAAAAATAAAATTATATTAAAAACCCCAAATAAGATTTACCCCAGCTTGGCAAAAATTTTTTTAACGACAATACGAGTAAGTTTCCTCTGTGATTTATAAAAGTCAAATGGGCCCAAGACAATTTTTTTCTGTGTTTTTTAAGAAAACAAAAATTATTTATGCTTTTAAAAACAAAAAACCCAAAGTACTGTATTATATCTATTTTCGTAAGAAAGTTTTTTTTTAAAAATAATTTTCTATTGTCATTCACCCCTTTTTGAAAAGATATATAAAAATTATATAAAATATATACACACACATATATACATATATATATATATATTAAAAAATAAAAACCCCAAACAGCAAAAATTAGGGCTGTGACCAAACTAGTACACTTAAAATTTTCCCAAAAAAAAAATTTAAAGCAAAAGAAATCTAAAATAACGTAAAAAATTTAATGGAAATAAAATCGACAGATTCAAACATAAGTTTAAAGATTTAGAAGACGGTGTCATGAAGAAAGTACCGACATTACAAGGCAATAAAATTGTATTTTTGGGCACTGTTAAATTTATTTAAGGGGTTTGGTTCGAGCTTTAAATTTTCAAAAAAATTCTGAAAAATATTAAAAAAAATTGACAGGGTTTGTATTAATTTAAAAACCCATTTTTTATTTTGGTTACGAAAATTTAAAAAAAAAAAAAAAATAATAAAAAAAAAAACTCCATCCCAAAAAACAAAAATTTTGGGTAAAATAAAAACCCCCCCACGGTAAAATTAAACCCTTGGGGGGAAAAAAAACAAGCACTACTTTTTCGCCCAAAAAATTTGGAAAAGAAACCAAAAGTGACCCTGACAAGGGGGAATTTTCCGGTAACTCTTTTACAGGGTTTTAAAAAAATTTCCATGGGGTTAAAAAAAGAAAAATCCCGAACAAACTCTTGTAAAAGGTTTTGGCAGTTTTTTAAAGCAATCCCCCCTGACCCATCACCATCCCGGGCTCTCCACCGATTATCAAGTGCTACTATTGAAAAAAGGGATTTTTTTCAGTATGGCGATGTTTTTTGCTTTTAAAATGTTTTTAACCCGGGAACCCCCAAACTTAGAAACGTCCAATATCTTCCCCACTGAGCTTCTAGGATAAATCGGTTAAAGGGCCCTTTTATCGCCCATTTTTTAAAAAGGTTTAGTGGGTTAACAAAATTTGAAAAAATCGTCGACCATTTAAAAAACAATAAAAAGCACACTCCATCGTTAAAACCGGGGATGCTTTTTTGCTGGCCTTTTGAAAAATTTTTTAAATAAATTTTTTAAATGGTTTTTTTGGATATAATTTGAAAGCCGAAGTCACCAACCTTTTTTTAAACCCTTCGGCCCTTTAAAAAATGTTTCCCCCCAATACACGTAAACCACGTGTTAATTTTTAAGCAAAAAAAATTTTTAAAAAACCCTTTTTTAAAGAATGACTTTGAACAAAAAATAAAGCGTAATGAAAGCCTAGTTTTGAGTTACTTTAAAAATTTTAAATTCACAATTGTGCATTATGTTAAATAAATAAAGATAATTTTTTTTTTAGTAAAAATGGCCATGAGTTTAAAATTTTTTAAAGGTTTAAAATTTTTTTCCTTTTTTCTTCTGATATTTTAATTTGACTAGCCCTTTTCCCGGGTCAAAAGAAATTATGGGAAATGACCACAAATTTTAAGGGTTTAAAGAAGTCCGGGATGTCGAGAAAAAAAGTATTTTTTTTAAAGAAAACCCGTTTTTCCACCGAGAAATTTTTAAATTTTTCCTTTTCTTTGTTTGACCCTAAAGGAGACCGTATTTGCGCGGCCCTGAAAAATTTTATAAATAAACAAAATCTTTTTGGATAAAAAAAATAACTCAATTTTTATTAATTTTTGGTTTCCGAACACATCACAATTTTTTTTTTTGGGATGCTTGTCATAACACTCAAATTAGATGCTAAACTGGGGAAACTTTTATTTTTTTTTTGGGAAAGGTTATCGTTAATTGGAATTTAAATCAATAATATTGATTTTAAATTTAAAAATAAAAGGGTTAAGTTGTTAAGCTCATAAAAAAAAATTGCAAACGTTTTTTTTTCGGGCATGATAAAATTTTTTTTTTAAATATTTTTTGGGAAAGTATTGTAACCAAAAAAAAATAAAATTATCTTTAATAATTTTTTAAAAAATATCCTTTTTTAACTACCCAAAAGTATGAAATTTAGTTTTTCATTTTTTTTTAAATTTAAAAGGATTCATTTTTTTCAAATAATGGGTTTTTTTATGTTCATTTTAAAAAAATATAACACAATATAAATAAATAAGTTAAGCAATTTTTTTCTTTTTAACCGCTTAATTTTGGGGTATAAATTTTTAAAAATTTAATAATTTTTTTGTGTACCCCATCATTTTTTCCACTTTTCTTTTAAAGGCCTACATTAATTTTCATTTAATTTTTTTCATTTTGGGAAATTTAAATTTTGAGAGAATTATTTTCCAAATGTTAACCACATCTAAATTTTCAAAAATTCTTTTCTCTCTCTTTTCAACTCCCCTTTTAAAAACCCCCCCACATACACACACATAAAACACTACTTTAATATATTTTTTTCTCGTTTTCTCTCTCACACGAAAACCCTCTCTCTTCACCCACTCAAATCACGAAATTTTTTCCCCTAAACATTCTCTTTTTTATACTCTCCCCAAACATCCTCTTTTTCCCTCAAAGCTCCCCTTACCCTCTTAAACCCCCCTTAAAATTTCAAACGCTCCCAAATCAAAATCCTCTGACAAAAACCTATCTCAATTGCAATCTCTCAACACTCTGACTCAAACTGCCCTAATCTCACTATCACTCCAATCTCTCTCAAACTCCCCTTTCTTTTCTCAATTCTCTCCCCCAATTTATTTTATAACTCTTTCTCTCAATCACTTTCTCTCTCTTAAACTCTCGCTCTAACCCCTCTCACATTCTAATTTTCCCCCTCGAACTAATCTCCCATACAAAACTTTACTTTCAAACCCCCTCTCTCCCATACCTTCACATTTTCCTCCCCCTTCACACAACTCTTTTTCCCAAAAATTGAACACGCTTTTTTTTTACCACTCCCCTTCTCTCTCACAAAAACCACACAAACAAAACCCCAAAACCAAACACACAACCTCGCTCGAAATTTTCTCAATGGTTTCATTCTCAGTCTCCAAAACCTCAACTTTCTCCACCTCAAAACTAAACCCCTTTTATTTTACACTCATACCCCATTTTCCCTCACATTCACTTTCCCTCATTTTAAACACTCACCCACACATTTACACAACCCAAAAATTTCAAACACCCCTCAAAATTTTCCACTAACATATTTTTTTCCCTCTCTCTGTCATATTTTCTTTTTATTAATTTGTTTAAGCCCGTTCCATAATAAAAAATTACAGGAAATACAAAAACAGTTTTTGGAAAAAACAACATTCATTTTAAGATAAGGGAATCATAAATCTGGGAAAAAATAGTGTCCTAAAACAAAAACCCAATTTTTTCCCCTACGAATTTTACATTTTTTTTCGCTGTGGGGTTAATCTCACAATCTTTCTTTTTTTAAAAACACCAGGGAAACCAAAATTTTTGGTATAGCTTATATTGGCAAATAAAATATTTTTTCTTTGTTTAAAAAAAAATCGCTCAATCTTTAGGTACCCCGAGGGGTTTTGTGCAACAAATTTAGTTTATAGATCGGGGATAGGGGTAGTTTTAAATTCCCCATCGGGGCGAAAAAAGGGGAAAATATATTTTTTAAAATTCAAATTACACATCGAAAACAAAATTATCTAAAAAAAAGGGCGATAGCCTTTGACGAAAAAATTTTTTAACAAAAAGTGAGTGAGGGTTTATTATAGAGACCTTTTCCCCAAATTTAAAATTTTTAAAATCCCTTTAAAAAATGCAATAATCGGCAGCCATCGCGGGGCAACAAACCAACAAGTTAAAATATAATTTTTACTTTTTTTACCATCTCAAACCTTTTTGGGTTAGAAAAAATATTAATTTGTCAAAAAAATAAAAACCTCAAATTTTTGATGGATGTCGACGTTCCATAAAACCCCCTAAATCCAAAAAAGCTTTTTTTAAAAAAAAAGTCAGTCTGTGGCTCTGATTTGAGACGAAACTTTTTTAACCAAAATTGGGGTTAAAATTTGGGGATAGGGGGTTTTTTTCAAAATTTTTTTCCCCGGGTTTTTTTCCCAAAAATAATCTACCCAAAACCCTAAAATTAATGGTAGTATTTTTTTTACTTGGGGTGGAAAAAAGAAAAAAAAAGGGTATATCAACCTCAATTTAGATAAAATTTTCGTATATATGGTATTGTTTAATATTAAAACACTTTGTGCCCGGGGCGGTTTTGGGGGAAAGGGGAGTAGACTTTTTTGTTTTGGGGGCCGGGTTTTTAAAATTTCCCTGGGTCCCGGCCCCGATTTATCTTTTCCCAAAACCCCCCTTCCCCTTCACCTCTGACAAGACATTTTGGAAGGGGAAATTTCCAGGCCTCCACCGTGGTTCGGTTTTCCCCACTTTAAACGGGTAGGTCCTTCATTTCATCTCACAATACCCACCATTAAAAACATTAGCTTTAAGTGCGAATAACCCAAGGGAGTAAGACGGGGTGCAAATAATAATAATAATAAAAAAAATAAAAATAAAAATTTAAAAAAATAATAATTTTAAAATATTAATTTTAAAAAAAAATGGAAGTTCTCTTTTCCCCTCTGAAAAATTTTGAGGGAAAATTTACACTTAAGGAAACCCAAAAATTTATGTATCTCCACACCTCTTTGAATACAAATTTAACTATAAATTCAAAGATGAAGTATATTAAATATAAAAATCATTTTTTGAAATATTTTTTTATAAAACCAAAATTTTTTTCCGAATTATAATTTTTGTAGTATATAACATGTATTAAATATCCAATAACACCTAATAAAATGTGTGTTGGTGTGGGTTTTGGGGTCGTAGGTAAAGGGGAAAAACCCCACCCTATCCCCAAAAGGCCCCCCAAAAATTACAATGACCCAACTAATTGGAAAATAAAATTATAATTGCTTATCAGCCTGATTATTTTTTTACTTTTTACAACAGCTTTAGTCTTTTAAAGGGAAAATTTCACCTTTTTTTCCGTTTAAAACATTTCTAGTTTTTTCCCCGGTTTTTTTGGGAAAAAAAAAAAAGCCTATCCCGGGGGATTCCCAAACTGTGTACGTACAAATTTTTTCCCGATGGTATCCCGGGGAAGAACCAAAAAAAACAAACAAATTAAAAAATCAAATAGCCTAATATATTGGGGTTTTAAAATTTGGCATATCATATTCTAAAAAATAAAAAAAATAAACACCTAAAATAGGGGGAATAAAACCCCCGGGACCTTTGGGTTTAGAAACGCCAATGCCTAACCACGGAGCTAAACCAGGATTGGGTCCCAAACCCCAAGGTCATTTTTCCCTAAAATTTTTTTAAGGGCACGCCCCCGGATTCGTTTCCCGGCCAGGGTCTTTTTTCAATTTTCAGAATATAAATATCTGTGTGGATGATCCCTCATAAAATCATGTATAATAATAATTTTTATTAGGTGACCTGGTGGTCTGGGGGAAAAGGTGCCCAGATTTTCTATGCTGGGGGCCGGGGTTCAATCCTCCACCCCGGGCAAAGTTTTAATCTGATTCCCAAAACCCCTTCCTTCACCTCTGACAAGACATCTTTTTGAATGGGGGGAAAAGCCGGGCCCCCCCCACCGGGGTTGGGATTCCACGTTAAACGGGTGGTCCTTCTTTTAAACCTCACAATCCCCCCCAAACCATCACACTTTAAGCGAAAGTGCGTAAAACCCAAAGGGGTAGAAAAGACGCGGGGGCTAATAAAATAATAAAAAAATAATAATAATAATTGTTTATGGGGCGCATAACCCCAAAAAACTACCGAGTGGGCAGATGGCGGGTTCTGATAGCCCCGTGATCTTAATAAAAGCCACTTTTTGGAGCCGACGTTTTTCCGCACGTTCCCAAGATTTGGGCCAAATAATAGATAAGAAGACTCGGGCACGGGACAAACCCGGATAATCAGGGGTTAGAGCATTGGCGTACTAAGCTAAAGGCCCCGGGGTTCAATCCCCATGCCCCGGGTGCCCCAATTTTAAGAAAAAAAAATTAAAGTCTAAAAAAATTGATTCAAAAAATCTAATAAAAAAATTTTACAACCCTGTCTAACTTAAAATTAAAATGATTAAATTTCCGTGTTTGGGTAGGGGTGGCAACTTTAAAAAATTAAAGGCTCGAAAGAATGTTGCTTTAACAAAAACTTCTAAAAAACCCCCCCAAAAGGGGGGGTCCCCAAACCCCAAAAATTAGGGAAATTTTTTTGGGGTGGTACGTCATTCCAAAATTTTTGGGAACCACGGGTCTACAAAATATAATTTTTTTTGAAGTTAAAACTTTTTTTTGGGGCGCGTTATGAAAAATGATGAGAGTGAAATTTTAAAGATGCCCCGCGCATACGAAACCCACAAAATAACATTTTTAAAAAAAACCTCTCAAAAAAGTCTCGAAAAAAAAAAAGCTCCCAAACCCAAAATAGAAATAGAATCCTCTTTTATCGCGCATTTTTGGTAGGGCTCGTCCCCTCTGACACTTTTTTTCATATTTTAAAAAATTTTTATCCACATTTTTTCTATTTTTCAACATTCACAAAAACTTTGTTTTTTTTTCCCATAAAAGTGCAAATTTAAATTTGTGCAAAAAATTTATATTCAGTAGTGTTTTAAAAAATTGAATTTTTTGATTAATATTATTTACAAACGAAATTTTGGGAAAAAAATTTTGTGTTTATAGATTTTTTTAAAGTGCTCCAATAAAATTTTGGTTAAAAAAATCCTATGTTTTAATTTATTGATATAAATTAAAATATTATTTTTTAAAACTTAATTAATACTAAAAAAAATTTTTATTAAATTATTATTTTAAAAAATTTATTATTGGTTATTTAATTTTACAAAATAAAAAAATAAAATTTTTTAAATGAAGCCAAAGAAGTATAATTTCCCACGCCGTACATAATACACAAAAAACCCCATTTTTTATCTTTCAGCATGTTTTAAATTAACTTTAAAAAGGGTTCTGAAACGATTGCAAGGTTTGTTTCCCAAAATCCAAGTTCAAGAAAAGTATAGTAAAAAGGTTTTTAAAAAAAAATTAACAAACTTTTTATGAAAAATTTAAATGGAAAATTAAAAAAATAATAATACAAATACAAATAAAAAATTTTAAAAATTTACAGAAAAAATTTTAAACGCTTTTCCACGTATATTGTGAATTTACCTTTGTAAATTTTCACATTTTACACAATACACTTTTTTTTTTTTTCCCCCACTTTACACTGCTGTGACATTTGAAATGAAACAATTAGTTCGCCTTTTTAAAAGGCACACTTTTTTCTTTTAAACGCTGTTTCTTTGAGATATCCCACTTGAAAACCGGGCATATCCCAAACCCCCAATCTTTAAATTCCCTTTTATTCTCAGCTTAAAGAACTTTTACAAATTTTTCGGGGTGTCCTTATAATTTGGAATAATTGAAAAGCCCAACAGTTGGGAAAATTTTGGGCTGAAATTTTTTGAAAAGGCCTTCACTATCGGGACTTATTGAAATAAGCCTGGAATCCAAACAAGACTGTTTTGGGGAACGAAAAAAGGTGATTTCCTTAATAGCCAAACCTCTGAAAAGGGTTCATTGGAATACCCTAATAGTTATCGGGTTTGAAAAAGAAAAATTTACAAATTTTTTTCCCAAAATTGCCGGTTTTATTGTAAGCGGGAGGTCCCTTTTTTGTATTAACCCGGGATTTTTAAAATTTCCTCTACGACATATAAATAAAATATAAATTAAAATATATATATAAAATTTACATTTAAAAAATTTATTAATTATTTTTATTATTATTTTTAAATTTTATTTTTAAAGCACCCCGGTCTTACAAACCCGTTGGGGTTTATACCACTTACGTTTAATGTGAAAAGGAAGGTGATTGAAAATTGAAATGAAGGACCTACAGTTTAAACGTGGAATCCAAACCACGGGTGGCCTGGTACCCCCCAAAACCCACAAGATGTCTTTTCAGAGGTGAAGGAATTTTTTGGGAAAACAATAAATCGTGCCGAACAGGGATTGAACCCCGGCCGCCACACAAAAGCTGACCCCTTTACCCCAGACCACCGGGTTCCCCCCAAAATATTTACGATAGATATAAAATTAAAATAAATACTTTTAATATATAATTTTACGGAAGTTTTTTAAAATTTTGGATCGTATAACCCAACGGGTAATAAGACGGGGTGCTAATAAAAATTTTAAATTTTTGGGAAATTGCTGTGAGCTCAGGGGAGTGTAAATTTTCTTTATTTTTTAACAGTGTATATTTTTTCGTTTATGCTTTTTGGGGTTAATTTTCCCAAAAATGTCAATTATCTTGTTTCAAATATCTATCGATTTTTTAAAGAAAATATCTTTTTTTTATTTAAAAAATTGCGAGAAAGCTATACTGGGGGAAACCCTCCCCACCTTAAAAAAAAAAAGCCCATTTGCACAGAAAAAATCTAAAAAAATTTGTCTGTAAATAAACTCAAAAGAAAAAAAAAAATACCTTTGCAAAAATTACGAAGTTAGTTCCGCGGTAGCCGTCCACCTAGGGGACCCTAAAACCCGGGCTCGGCCCCAACCCGGGCTAGAAATGAATCATTGGGGGAATAGGGGTTTACCCTTTCACAGGATAAAGTGAGGGTGGGGGGAAGGATTCTGTACCCGTCCTTTTTAAAATTTAGGAAATTAGTACAAAGGAAAACAACCTAAAAAGGCATAAATACGAGACGCTAAAAAAAAAATTAAAAAAAAAATTGGGCCCCGGGGGGGGGGGAAAACCCTACAATGGCTAAACGAAACATAATTTGAAAGCCACTATTGTATTTTATGACTGGGTTCCGGTTTACAGCGTGCCCCAAATGGACACTAACAAATGTGTTTGGTACGGGAATTTTCAAAAATCAATATTACCCCTTTCCCCCTTTTAAAACCACCCCCAAAAATTATAATATCTTTGTATGCCTTTCTCGTCAATTTTTTTTTTAAATTATTACCCTCTTTGTTGGTTTTTACCCCCCAAACACAAATGTTTTTTTTTATCAGGTTGAGAAAACTTTTAAACAATCATCCTAAAGGGAGCCCCACAAAAACCCGGAAACCCTAGAAGTACACCATACCCCTTTGTTTAAAATTCCCAAGAAGTAACTCGTGGACCAACTGAAATAGGGCCTATAGTGAGGGGTTCCATAACCTCGTTTTGGGAAAGGCACTCTGAAAACCCTTTTTTAAATAATCTACGGAAACTAGCTAGTCATTTCTTTACCCTATGCGTGTGTAGAGAAAGCTAAAAATTTACCCCAAGATCATTTTTTTTTTTTCTAAAAAAATTTTTTTTGTAAAAACCTCCTCATAAATTTTAGGAAAATCGATTTCGACACTAAGCATGTTTATTTCCCGATAGGCTAGTTTCGTGCCCTTTCCAGCTTCATTTTTCTAACAAAATTTAAAATATTTAGTACCACGTCTCACTCCCCGGGTTCGGGTTATACGCTTAATTTAAATTACGCCAAATGGATTAGGAATTGGGGGGGTTTTTAATTAAGGAAGTGAACCCCCCTTTTGCGGGGAGGTAGAGTGAAAACCTTTTTGGAAAAAACCATCCCCGTTCCCCACCGAGTTTTCAACCTCGATCTCCCCGTCCTCACAGTCGACTAAACACGACAAGCGCGTTAGCCAACACGCCACGAGGCGGGTAAAAAAAATTTAAATTTAAACAAAAATATTTTTTTCTCTTCTTTTTTTTGGGGTTGTTTGCCCCAGGGTGCAGTGCCTACAATGAAAAAAGTAAATTTAAAAAGTTTTTTGGGGTAAGTAATACTAATTCGAAAATAATTATTTAAAATTTTTCGTTAAAACCTTCGAAGGTCTTATGAACCTGGATTAAAAAAACCAAAACAACACTGATATAAAACCCGTGTTTTTTATGAGTTTTTTGGGTTATGCCCATCAAATTTTCTCAAAAACCAAATTAATCCCTTAAATTTTTTGTGTCCTGGAAAAGTAGAAACAAATAGGTTATTAATGGCCCAAAAAAAAAAATATTAAAAAAATATGTTGAAGACATTATTTTTTATTTCCTAATTGTTTTATAATGCCAATACAAGCACGACTTTGTTCAGGGGGTTTAAAAGAAAAAAAAAAAAAAAAAATCAGTCCCAATATTGGAATTATAAAAACAAAACTGGGAGGATTTTGGGGTGTGGGTTTTTAAAAACGCAAAAAATTTGGGTTTATACGGAACATTCAAAAGTAAAAGGGCCCTGTATATCTTTATTAAATTGATGAAAATGGACTATACGTATAGGGGGAAGCGATTAAAAAATTTGTAGGGTTTTAATTTTTTTATCAAGCCAAAAAAAAAAAAAAAATGTAAAAATGTAAAAATAAAAAGAAAAACAATCTAAAACCCCCCCCCCCCCCCCCCCAAATTCATCCCCAAAAATAAAAAATTTTAAGCCCCCTTCCTCGTTAATATTACATTTCTCTCAGACAAATTTTAAAGTAAGTAACGCCCATAAACCCACCCAAATTTGCCGTGGCTAAAAAAAAAAAAAATCGATTATAAGTCCCCGAGTTGTGACAATAAAAACACCATTTAGTAAAATTATTTTAAAACTATGCAGCCATTAGGGTGGGGAAAAAAATGCCTCTTTTTCCCCCTTTCCGCCCCCTTTTTTTCATAAAATTTATTATCGTGACGCTCCCCGTCTCAAACCTGTTTCCCGCGCCTACATCGAGATCAATATGCCCACTACTTAGTTTCACAAAACCCCCCTTTACGTGGCGCTACCGATAGCCCACGGCTACGTTGCCACTATCGACACTAGGTGGGAACTAAAACCGGGGAAATTTTTAAAATTTCATGCCACCCCCCCCAAGCACTCCCTCTTAAGGACCTTTAATAACGCCGGGCCCGGGGGACAAAATGTATGGATAGTGCAGGAAGACGAAAAAATGGAAGACGAGTATGATATAGCGTTTGGGGAAAAAACCTCAAATTTGAAAATCGGGGGACATTTTTGGGAAATTTAAAAATAGAAAAAATATGCAATTTAATTATTCTTTAGTAATCGAAAAACGGAACACTTCAAACAAGCCTCGTAGCCAGGACAATATTCCGGGTTTTCAAATGCATTACCCAAAAAAAATTTTTAAAAAATTAAATGCCTCTAAAAATAATGAATTTTAATTTTATATTAACTAAAGGCGGGGGGAAACTTTTGGGTTTAACTTTTAGAAATTTACATGGCGTCCCCCCCTCCCCAATTCCGAAAATTTAAATAGAAACCAAAAAATAAAGGAAAATTTTGGTGACAAAGCCACAAGGCCCGCCCGCGGGGAATTTTTTTTTCAGGGGGTCCAACCGGGGGGCTGGCCCCCAAACGGGTGGGGGATCATCCCCGGGGGAAAATTTTTTAAAATTTGAAGACCCAAAGCCCTTTTTTTTTAAGGAAAACCTTTGGGCTCCTGAAAATAAGCTACAACATAAAAAAAAATTTTTTTCAAATCTATCCAAACCCGGGGGTCCCTTGACATTTAAAAGGCGAAAACTTTTGGGAAAATAGATCGAAAAAAGCTTCCAACAACAAACCTAAAGCCCAGGGTGGCGGGCGGGCCCTTTAGAAATTTGTTTAATTATTTTATATTCTAGACCCCTCTTTGGGCGGGGGAAAACTGTTTGGAGCGCTATTTTAAGGGAAAAACGTGGCGGGATTACCTACTATAATTTTTAATAAAAACCTACGAATATCGGGGGGGTTTTAGGCAATCGTCCCACCTGGTCCCCCCCCCCTTTTTGGGCTCCCCTGATAAACCAGGGTGAGGGGGGAAATGTTAGCTTTTGCCTATTTAAAAAATTTTTTCCCTGGAGTAAACTAAACCCCCTCAAAGATTTTTTCACCCCCCTTTTAAATATTTTGGGAAAGGATACTTTTTAAAAAACAAAGTCCAAAAAATAGCTTTTAAAACATCAAATTTAAATTTTATAAAATCGGGTAGGGACTTTTTTAAATATTTTAGGGGACACAAAATTTTAAAAAAAATAAGAGAGAAAAAAACTTCAAATAGATTCTAGAGGATAAAAATTTTCAAAATAAAACCCATTTTGGGACCCCAAAAATTAGCTCGAAGGCATTAAAATCGTCAACGTTTTCCCCCGGAATCCTTAAATCGGGGGGAAAAAAACCAAGTTCACAAAACCCCCTTTCTTTTTAAAATTTAAACCCCCACACAGATATTTTTTCCTCCACCACTGACCCAAACCTGTAAAATTTTTGGGAACGTTTTTTAATTTTTCTCTAATAAAGATGTGGGTTTTTAAAAAGGGTGTTTTTAAAATTAAAAGTCCCCTTTCCGCCCATAAGTTTTAATAAATATTCAAAAAAAGGCAATTTTTAACCTTTACCAATGAAACAGAGAGGATTGAAAATGGTTTACAAAATGAACAAACAGCGGGGGAAGGATAGGGTGGGGGAAGGGGGGGAAGGGTTTTGGGGTTTTTTTGTTCGCTAGGGTACATTTTACAACCCGTTTAATTAATTTGAATATCTGTCATGGGGCATAAAATATTAGATACAAACCTTTTTCATGAAAAGAAAGAATTTCCAAAAATTTCAGGACAAAACCCTTTACATAAATTCAACAACTGTTGATACCACCAAAGGGGAAGAAAAAATTTGGCCCCTCATTTTCTACTGGAGCAAATTTTTATTTATTTGACAAAAAAATATTTTTTATATAAAAACTTAAAAAACAAATGTCCTGTTCTCGTGTCCCCCCCCACTCCCCTCTTAAATTTTTAATGAATCTAAACCCCGAAGGGGCCGGGGGGAAAGGGCCAAAGTTACAGCACGGGGAGTAAAATGAATTCCCTTTGTGATCAAATAGTGGGGCCAGTAAAACTCGCTTGTTCCCTGGAGTAGAACGGCGGGATCGATGCCTTCACAAAGCATTTCCCCGATATTTTTAAAAAATAACCCCCCCTTTAAGGTGGGGCCAACTCCCCTATAGCTCGCCCTTGAAATAAAGACAGTAATTATCCTCGGACCCACGAAATAAACAAACTTTTGGTCTGGGTTTTTGGGGACGGGTACGCAATGGTTTTGAATACAGGCCCCTGGGAAATGACCATGGGGTTTAATACTGGCCAGGGTGTACTGACCATTGGGTTTTGAAAAACGACCTTTTGTACGACCATTGGGGTTTGAATACTGACCGGCTGTACTGGGCCATGGGTTTTAATACTGGCCGTCTGTAAAGGGCCATGGGGTTTGAATACTGGCGCTTGTACGACCTGGGTTCGAATACGGCCGGCTGTACTGACCATGGGTTTTGGGAAAACTGGCCGGGTGTACTGACCATGGGAAACCCAATACTGGCCGGGGTACTGACCCCTGGGTTCGAATAAATGCCGGCTTACCCGACCATGGGTTTCGAAAACTGGCGGGTGTAAAGGGCCATGGGTTTTAAAAACTGCCTCGTACTGACCATGGGGTTTGAATACTGGCCGGGTACTGACCATGGGTCGAATACTGGCCGTCTGTACTGACCCCTTGGGTTTTGAAATTTCTTTACCGGGGTAAATTTACCAGGGTTCAATACTGCCCCTCCCGTACCGACCATGGGTTTTTGAATACGGCCGTCTGTACTGGGCCCCTGGGTTCGAAAAAATTGGGCCCGGGTGTAAATGACCATTGGGGGTTTTGAAAAACGGCCGGCTGTCTACCATGGGGTTTGAATACCCGGCCGGCTGTCTGACCAAAGGTTTCTAATACGGCCCTCTGTACTGACCCCTGGGTTCGAAAACTACCGGGTGTACCCGACCAGGGTTTTGAATACTGACCGGCTGTACTGACCCTGGGTTTCGAATACTGGCCGTCTGTACTGACCATGGGGGTTTGAAAACTGGCGTCTGTATTTTAAAAAAATTTGGGGGGTTTGAATACTGACCGGCTGTACTGACCTGGGTTTTTGAATCGGGCCCGTCTGACGACCATGGGGTTTGAAACTGGCCGCGAAAAGACCATGGGTTTTGAATACCCACCGGCTGTACTGACCATTTGGGTTTGAAAAAACTGACCGGCTGAAAAGACCATGGGTTTCGAATACTGGGCGTCGTACGGGCCATGGTTTTGAATACTGGGCGGGGGGTACTGACCATGGGGTTTTGAATACTGGCCGCTGTACTGACCATGGGTTCGAATACTTTACCGTGTACTGACCAGGGTTTTGAATAATGGCCGTCTTACTGGGCCATGGGTTTTAATACTTCCGTCTGTACTGACCATGGGTTTCGAATAAATGGCCGGGGTAAATGACCATTGGGTTCGAATACTGGGGCCCTCTGTACTGAAACCCTGGGTTCGAAAACGGCCCCTGTACGACCATGGGGTTTTTCCCTTTAAAAGGGGTTTTTTTCACCTTCACCCGCCAAAATTAATTTTTTGAGAACAAAACCAAAAAAAATTTTAAAAAAAAGGGAGATGGCCGACGAACAGATAAGGTGGGGTTTATAAACACTCCCCCCAGGCCTTTTTTGGGTGTAGCTGGGTTTGGGTTTTCTCGCACAACAGTTTTCCTTTTTTGAAAGGGAGTTTTTTAGCAGAGTCGAAACCCTTAGTGGGGCGAAAAACCCGGGGAATTTAACTTAAATTATGTTAAAATTTTTTTTTTCAATATTTTTTAAAAATAATAGAAAAATTTTTTTAGAATATAACCAAAAATTTTGAAAGGTTTTTTGGTAAATAATTTAACCCAATATACAAAGGATTTTTTATTGTTAATTTAAATTACACAATCTTAAACCCTTTTTACTGCAAGGTTTTAATTTGGTAAATCCCCCTATAAAGTGGGGGATCTTTGTTTTTTTTGTTTTTTTGTGAAGGGATACCCGTCTTCCTCTACTGTTTCCCCCCTAACCTTTAAATTAAAAATGACTCAAAAAAACTAATCGCATTATAGGCAAAAAGCTAAAAACAAAGGCTTTTTTTTTTTATATAAAATTTCCCCCGACACTACATTTTGAGGACCGAGGTGGCCCCAACGAATTTAAAAGCAAGTTTGATGGGAAAATTAAACCCCCCTATCGGGGCAAACGGGGAAGTTCCTGCACATAAAACCAAATATACCCGGCGCGTCCCAAATTTTTTGTGAACCAGTGGGTTTTGAAACGGGGCAATTCGTGGCCCTTTTTAAATTAATTTTTAAGAATAAAAAAATTTCCACACATGGGGAGAGTTCGTAATACTATTATTATTTTTTTAAAATATTTTTTTTTAAAACATCCTGTTTTAGAAAAATCATAAAGGGGGTGGGAAAAATCATCTACCCAAAAAAGAGGTTACTTTGTCCCAAACCCCCTTTTAAAAACGTTTTTTAAAAAAAGAAGTCTTTTTTGGGAATGAAAAACCTTAAGGGGTGGTTTTTTTTAAAATAGTTTAATTTTTTTTTTTTCACTTTTTAATATTTTCTTCTAGAAAATTTCCCGTTCTTTTCATAAATTTTTTAGGTATTTTGGCCCCCACCAACAAAAGTACAAGGGCACTAAAAATTGCTTGTTCCGACATTGGGAAAGATAAAACAATCTTCTCACAGATAACAATCAAGAACTTTTTTAATAACTCCTTCGGGGTCTTACAACGACTCCAAAGGGGCCCCCAAAGGAAATTTAGGCGAACGGGTGGGTTTCCCTTTTTAAAATAACTGTTATTTGAGGGCAAAATCTTTTTTTTCAAAGGGGCACAGTTACCTCCCGTCGACGGGACTTGAAATAAAAAAAGGGGGTCTGGGCTAGAAAACATAGAATTTTCCCGGCCCGGGGAGTTTTTTGGGCTACCACATGACAAACCCCCTAACCCCCAAAGTTTGGGAAATATATTTGCTAACAACGGGGGCCCCCTTGTCGGTAAAAGGCCCCATTTGGGGCTGACCACATGGGGTTTTTTTAAACTAATTTTTTAATAATTTAAAATTTCTGGGGTTTCCCTCCCCACAATAAATTGAAACAGGCAAAAAGACACAAAGGGGGAGTGCATTAAAGGGTCTAATCGTGGTCTGAAAGGGAAAAAAAAAACAAACCCTTTAAAAATTTAAAAAATGGGAAAATTCAAAATAACTGTAAATGTGATAAACCTTTTTCCGAGTAAAAAAAACACAACTGGGAAAATCGAAAAGAGGCCTTATTAATAGAAAATTTTTTCCCTTTCACAACAAAAAACTGTAAGCCTCCATCAAAAAACCCAAAATTTTAAAAATCTCGTCCCCAAGAACTTCCCCCATAAAATTTTTCTTTTTTCCCTGAAATACCCCAATAGTGGGTGGAAAAACCGGATTCGTGTGTTTTTCGCAGCCCAAAACCCATTTACCGTTTCAAATTTATTTTTTTTCACTACAAGGAATTTAAAAAAAGATTGATGTATATTTTTTTAAAAATCTAAAAAAGGGGGGGCCCTGGTACCAGTACCCCAATCCCAAAAAAAATTCCAAACTATAACTAGGAGGTGGGAAATTCAAGTACCTGGAAGTCTGCTGAAACCCAGATGGCTACGGCACTAAAGAAAACATTGAAAGGGTGCCCTGGCCAAGAAAACTTTCAACAAGACGAGGGTTTCTGCTGACCACAAAGTTGATTTTTGGGAAATGAGAAAGAAACTGACAAAAGCTACAGTTGGGGCATCGCCCTTATTGAGCCCCAAAAATTGAACTCTTAAATGAAGGAAAAGAAATACAGAAGGGGCTTTAAAATGTGGTGCGGGGGGAAGGGTTTAAGAATAACAGGGGGAAAGTATAAGGTGACAAATGAGGACGTGCTAAGAAGGGAAAGGGGGAGAAAAGAAAAACCAAGGGGAGTGAAACTTAAGTACAAAGTAAACCCGTAAAAGACACATCCTTAGGGGGAACTATCTTCTACAAAGACAACATAGAAGGTTTTTAATGTTTAATTAAACCTTTAAAAAATTTGCTAGAGTTTAAGAAACGTGGAAAAATATATATTTTTTCACAATTTTTTTTTTTCGACGTGCCTTACAACCCTTCGGGTTATACGCACTAAATTTAAAATAATGAATTTTGGGATTAGGAAAAGGAAAAAATTTTGGGGAAAGTGTATTGCATTTTCGTGGAAGAGAGTGGGAAACCACCACAGGATACCCGACCAAATTTTTAAACCCCCGATTCCCCCCCCTCATTGGAGGTCAGCAAATGCAGAATAGTGCCTTATTCCCCCCGTTACCCCCCGATGTTACTTTACTTAAAAAATCCCAAAAATAAAAAACCCACTTTAATTTAAAGGTTCGGTGCTTTTTGATTCAATCGGAAAAATTCATAGAAGTTAAAAGCAAAAAATATAAATTTCTAAAAATTTCCAAAAATGTTTTCCCTAGCCCGGAGCCTTTTGACGACTATGATAATTCCCAAAAAAGTTCCTAGCATCGAACCTCGAAATCTAGGGTAATTTCCAAAAATGTTTCCCTACAGGACCTCGACACAATGATAATTTTTTTTTCCCAAAAAAGTTCCCTAGCATGGAGCCTCCGACGTCTAAATAATTTCCAAATAAGTTTCCATAGCATGGAGCCTCCCGACGACTTTTGATAATTTACCGCGGCCCCCTACTTTTCAAACTGGGCCCCCCAAAAAGAAAAATTAAAAAAACCCACACACAAATTTAAACATTCCCCCCTAAAACCCCTTTTTTATCAAAAAAATAAATAAATACTAAAAAAAGGCATTTTTATTAAAAGGGTTTTTTTAAAAGGGTCTTTTCATTGAAATTTAAAAATGAATTCAAAACTAAATTTAAAGTGACGGTTGGTAATGTTTTTTGGCCGGCGGGTTTGTTTAAAGGGCAGGATCAATGAAGAAAAATAATTTTCAATTGTAAAATTGGGTCCAAAACTAAATCCAAAATTTTTTTTTTATTTTTAATATTTCACAAAGAGAAAACATTTGGGCTCCCATTGTGGGACAAAAAAAAGCCCTCAAATACTTGATTCCATTTTAGAAAAAAGGGGGACCAAACCCAAAAGAACCCAAACCAAAAAGGTCAACACCGGGAAAAGAAAAAAAATAATATATACAATGTAGAATCACAAACAAATAAAATTGATGTTTAAAACGGACATCAATCAAAAAGAAAAAGATCTCCAAACAAAATTGAAAAAAACGAAAAAATTTGTATATTAATGAAAAGGGAAAAAAAACAAAATAATTTTAAAAAATTTAATTTTTTTTCGTGGAACTTCATGAAAAGCGATGGGTTTTGGGGGGGGATGGGCGTGGGAAAAGCTAAAGTGAGGGTTTAGGGGAAAGGGGGGGGGGAGGGGGTTTTTAAATTTAAAGGGAACAAAACAAATAAATTTTAGGTATTTTAAAACAAAGGTATTATTTAAATTTTAATTATATAAAAAAACTGTTTTTATATTAAATGTTATGAACCTAATTTTTTTTTTAGTTTTTCAAACTGAGCGTTTATTATTGTTTTTTGTTGGAAAAAAATAATCCCTAAACCCTTATTTTTAAAAAAAATAAAAAAAAATAGGGTTAAAGATTAAATTTTTTTTACAAATAAAAATTGAAATAATATAGAAAATTATTTCTTATTATTATATTTAAAATTAAAATGGGGGCATGGAAAAATTTAAAATCATATTGGAACTTATTGCCTTTTTTTGTCTATATTAAAAAATAAACTATAAATTTTTTTTTAAATTCCCCAATTTTACAAATTATACAGTTTTAAAAACTTTTGAAAAAATCTAAGGGCAATAAAGAGGAAAAAAGGGTAGTTTTACTAAAGAAAAAAAAATTTAAAAAGAAATTAAAAAATAAATTTAAAAGTAAAATTAAAATATATAAAAATAGATAAAAATAATAATAAATAAAAAAAAATAAAATTTTTTTCAAAACTAATAAATTATATATATATATTAATATATAAAATTTTTTCTTTTTAATTTTTTTTTTTAATTTTTTTTTTTTTTTTTTTTTAGAAAATCCTTTTCCCCCTTTTTTCCCCCTTTTTAAATTGCCCTTTAGTTTTTTTTTGAATTTTTTAAACCCTTTTTAAAAAACGCTCCTTTTTTTTTTTTTTAAGTTTAGAATTTTTTCCCCAAAATTTGAACACAATTTTTTTTTAAAAAAATTAAAGACAATTGGCGGTATTTGTTTTCCCTCCCGGGGGAAGCGGGCCCCCAACTTGAAAGGGGGGGTAGGCCCGGGGGGGGAAAGCCACAAAGGGGTGGCGCTAAAGGGGCCTAGATCCACAGATAGCCCAAAAATTTTTGCCGAGGGGGGGGGGGGGGAAAACACCCCCCCTTTACCCCCGGGGGCCTTTGCAACCCACATCATTAAGGCATGAAACCAGTCTTTTTGGGGAAAGGGAAAACCCAAACCGGGGGTTTTTTTGACTAAAAAAAATTTTTAAATTTTTTAAAATTTCCACCCCCAATACCAAAAAAAGATTTTAAAAACTTTTAAAAATTTTTTTAAAAAAAAAAAGGGGGAAAACGAAAAATTTTAAAAATTGAATAATTTTAGGGTTTTTTGGCCCCCCCTTTTTATTTTGGTAGCGTGTCGGCCCCCCGAGCTGGGGGCCCCGGGTTTCCCCGTTTTCCGGGGTTTTGGCCGAAAAATGTATTATTGGGGAAATGGGGTTTCCCCTTTTCCAAAATTGATAAATTAAGGGGCCGGGGGCTGGATGTTTTTTGCCGTCCTATTTTTTTTAAAAAAGGGATAGCGGGGAAGAAATTTAAAAAATATAGACGAAAAAAAAAAAATGACCCGCCCAAAAAAGGGTGGAAAAATAATGGTTTTTAAAAAAAAAAATCCAGGGGAAAAAAAAAAAAAAACCTTAAAAAATTTAAAAAAAAAAAAAAAAAAGGAAAAAATAAAAAAAAATTTTTTTAAAAAAAAAAAAAAAAAACAAAAAATAAAAAAATTTAAAAAAAAAAAAAAAAAAAAAAAAAACCAAAAAAAAAAAAAAAATTAAAAAAAAAAAAAAAAACCCAAATTAAAAAAAAAAAAAAGGAAAAAAAAAAAAAAATAAAAAAAAAATTTTTTTTGTTTTTTAAAATTTAAAAAAAAAAAAAAGGGAAAAAAACTTTAAAAAAAAAAATTAAAAAAAAAAAAAAAAAACCCCAAAAGATTTTCAATTTTTTTTTATTTAAAAAAAAGGAAAGGCCCCAAATTTTAAAAAAAGGCCCCTTTTAAAAACCGAAAATTTTGGGGGAAAAAAATATACTTTTTTTGCAGAAACACTCAAACAAAAAAACAAAAAGGGGAAAAAATATATACTTTTTGAAAAACCCCTAAAAAAAATGGGAGCGAGAAAACTCGGGGCCCCCAAAAACTATTTTATCTTTTAAAAAAAATTTCAAACAAAATTTAAAATTTTTTTAAAAATTTTAAAATAACCAAATAAAACTTTTCGATGAAATGTTAAAAATTTTTTAAATTTTGAAAAAGTTGCGGGGCTATGATCAAATTTGGGAAATGTAAACCTTGAAAAAATTCCCCCCCTTTAAAATTTTTTTTCCCCGGGGAAAAAAAGAAAAAAAACTTTTTTAAAAATTTTTTATTTAAAAAATTTTTTAATAAAAAAATTTAAAAATTTTTAAAACGTCAGAGGGGGTTTCGAAAAAAATCGATTTCATTTTTTTCCCTTTTCTCTCTCTTCTTTTTAGAAAAAAAAAGTTTAAATTTTTTTGGTTAATCTGTTTCCCCAAAAAACCCCCCTAGGAAAACCCAAACCCTTTGAAAACCCAGATAACAATTTTTCCCCCCAATAGGGAAAAAAATTTTTTAAAAACTCTGGGCCCTGAGAAAACCAACAGACGCCATCGCGAAAACAACCCCTTTGGGTTTTAAGGGGCCCGTAAAAAAACGACATTTATCAAAATCCATTTAATAATATTTAGTGATCAAAAAAAATTTTATTTAGGGGGGCCAAAGAAAGTAAAATTAAAAAAACAAAATTTAAAAGAATTTTGAAAATATTGGGGGACGGAACTTTTTTTTAAAAATATATTATTTTTCTTTTTTGTTTTTTTTTAAAAGAAATTTTTTTTTAAAAATTATAACCTTTATTTTAAAAATTTTGGGATTTCTGATAAATGTAAAAAAAGCGTCCCTTTTAACAAATTTTTTTGTGTCACGAAAAAAAACAAAAAATTTTGGTTTTATCTCATTAAAAAAAAAAAAAATTCAAGTGAGGTTCCTCGAAAAACCAAAATTTTAAGACAGAAAAATTAAATTTTTCTTGGGAAATTTAAACTAAAAAAGGGGAGTTTTAACCCCCCCAAAAAAAACACGAAAAAAATAAAAAAAAAATATTTTTTAACTTAGAACGACAGAGCTATTTTTTACTGGACTCATAAAAAAAAGGGGTTTTGAATCCAGGCCCGATAGGGGGGGGGGTTTTTTTTTTTCCCCAAATTTAAAAGCTATTATTTGGGGGAAAATTTTTTTTGACATCTGGGCCCCCCCCCAAGGAAATAAAAAAAAGAATATACAAAACAAAAAATTTTTTTGGTTTTTATCAGGGGGTTTTAAAACTTTTCTCTTACATGACGAAAATAAATTGGGAAACCCAAAAAAAAGGTGTTTTGGGAAAAAAATTTTTCCCCCCAAAAAAGGGGTGAGGAAACCGGGGGGGGGGGGGGTTTTTCAAAATTTTTTACTACAAAACCTAGTAATCTTCCAATAAAATTTTTTGGGGGAAAAATAGCTACAACCCCCGGGGGGAAAAAAAACCCCCTCGTGAAGGGGGGGAAAAAATTTAAAAACCCATTTTAAAAATGTACTGATTTTAAAACCCAAAATTTGGGGAAAAAAAAAAATTTGGAAAAACCAAAAACCCCTAGGGAAAAGGGGGAACTTTTTAAAAAAGAGACTTGAAAGAGAAAAGGGGTTAATGGGGGGGAAAAGGGGAAAAAACTTTTTTCAAAAAGGGGAAAAGGGCAATGAGGGGGAAAATGGATAAACTACCCCAAAATGGGGGTAGGATTTTTAAGAATGGACGGGTAAAAAAACTAAAAATTTAGGGGGGGGGGGGGGGGGGGGGAAAGAAATTTAAGTTGACGGATAAAACAAAGCTCAGATGGGGGAAAACGTGAAATTTAAGGGGAAAAGGATAGAACTACCCCAAAAAACGAAAAAGATGGGGTGAAAAAGGGGGGGAAAAAGAGTAAAAAAAACTCAAAAAAAGGAATAGAGGGGGGTTTTTTTGGGGGAAGTGTGGCAATTAATTTAAAAAGTTCCTAATGAAAAAAGATTTTAAATAAGAAAAAAACCTGTTTTTCCTTTTTCTTATCCAGGGAAAAATTAGGGAAACTTTTCCTTCAAGTTACTCCCTTAAATTCCAAAAAAAAGTATAAAAAAATTTGTTTCCCCAAACGACACTTTAAATTTAAAAGAAAAAAAAAAACCAACGCAGATTTTTTTCCGTAATTTTACTTTTAAATATTTAAAGGGGTTTTTGTAATCGTGAATATTTTGATCAAAATTTTTATAATGAAGTTTGAATTTTTATTTCCCCCAAACACAAAAAATTTTGGGTTTCATTTCCCGTTTAGGGGAAATTTTAAAAAAAAATTAATTTGAAATTTTTCAAAATGCCTTTATTATTTTGGGAAATAAAAAGGTTATTTAGGGGTTTCACATTAAAAATTTAAAAATTATGTTAATTTTTTTTAAAAGAGTTTTGGGGGTATTTTTTACTGTTGCTTTTTTTAAATCTTTTTTTTTAAATTTCTAAAATTTTAATAAAAGATTTTTCTCAAGGTTTAATTAAAATAATTTTTGGGTTTTCTGAGCAAAATTTAAATAAGGTTAGTTTTACAAATTTAAATGTTTTTGGGGAAAAGGGCTTTTTCCCAAAAACCCAAAAGATATACTTTTATGATGATTTTGTCGTTTGGTCCTAAATTTTTTATGTTAAATTTTAAAAAAAAAATATATTTTTTCTTAATGGGGGAATAACTATTAAAATGAGGATAAGAAACAATATGGAGTGATAAAGTACCAAAAAACCCTTTGTTGAAAAAATTTAGTTTTTTAAAACCTAAATGCCCAAAAAATTTGAAAGCCAAATTTTTTAAAAAAGGGAAATTTTATTTTTTTATTTTCGAGGGGACTTTTTTGTGATAAAATCTTTTAAAGGGTTTAAAAATAGATTCTAAAATTGTAGAGTTCATAATGTAAAAAAAAAAGATAAATAAATAGTTTAATATGTTCGGGTTTTCCCAATATGTTCCATGTGAGCTGAAGGATAAACATATATCCTCTAAAAAAAAGGGAATGGGAAGTAAATTTATCCATATTTTGTATAGAAATAATTTCGTGGCCTTTCCCTTAAAATGGACGCTTTGTCCCCAAACTCGCTGAATATTGGTTATTTAATAAATTTTTTAAAATTTTAAACAATATTTATTTTCCCTTTTTGTTTCCCCTTTCATATTATAAAATTTTTGGGTCACCCTTTTAAGTAAATTATCTAGTTAAAAAAAAATTTACGTTAATTCTTATTTCACGTTCTTTCTAATATTAAATTAATATTTTAACTTATTAAAAATTTTTTTATTTTTTTTTTACGAAATAATATTAAGTCTTTTACAATTTTTCATTTAAATTTACGAGTCCCAAAATTTAAAACTATCCCAGAATACACACCCTTTCAAGGGCGAGTGTTTTGAGAGGGGGCAAAAAGGGAATTTTGTTGGGAAATTTGGGTTTGATTTTTGGGGATTGGTTTTTAAATTTTGGAAGGGGGGTTTTTTAAAAAAAAAAGTTTTCTCTGTGTGTGTATTCCTCTTTATTACCAAAATAAAATTAAAAACTTAAAAAAAAATTAAAACTCAAGATTTAATTGGGTATATCCCCTATCTATATTTTTGATGTGGTAACAATTTCCCTCATTCCAGGTTCTTCCCCCCGGTTTTATGCACGGGTTTTAAGTGGCCCGGGGCAACAAAATATGACAGCCCCCTTGCCCCAAACCAAAAATTGACCCCTACCACTAAAACTTAGTTTCAGTGTTTAAAATGAAGTGGGCCCGGTGAAGTATTTAGTGTTTTTTTATTAGTATATTTAATCCCGGGGACCACCTCAGCTTCGATATTGTGAATTTTTTCACATTTTGTTCCCCCTTATTTCATCAGCTTTTTTTTTTCACCGACAAAAAGTTATAAGTCTTTCTAAATTGTTAAACAAAAAAAATAAATTTTTTTCCCCCCCTTACTACCCATTCAGGTTTTTTACGCTTTTTAAATTACTTTAAATTAAAGCTAAAGGAATTTAAAAAATTGGGAAAGGGTTGGGAAATTTGAGGAAGTTTTAAAACGCATTTGCGTGGAGGGAAGTGGAAAAAACCCTTTAGGAAAAACCACCCCAGTTCGCCCCCCCGAGATTCGAACCTCGATCTCCCCCTCCCCAGCAGTCGAGCTCAACCAAAAAACTCGGGTTTGCCAACTACGCCCCCGAGGGGTTGTTTAAAAAATAGCTGGAAATTTAATTTTAAAATTTTCTAAAATTTTTTAAAATGATCTCCACCCCCTTTTCTTGTTTATATTTCAAAATTTTTTAATATCTAGTTTTCCCTTAAACAAAAGTTAAAAATTTATACGTTTGGCTTTAAAAAATTGGGTTTTTTAATAATAGCAAAATAAACACACTAGGGGAAAAATTTTTATATTCTGGGCACAATCAACTTATTGACCTGGAAAAACCCATATTAAAATGGGAATAAAAACACATATTTAGAAATTTAATTTAAGGGTTTTTTTTTTTGTTGAAAGTGATTGTGGAAAATCAAATAAACCCGGCCCCCGAGATTTCTCCCGGGTGCCACCCCAAACCACCCTTGGAAGTGACCCCCCATGTTTGGGAAGGGAGTGTGAAAGACTGAAGTTTTTGGAAAGCCCCAATGTGGGTGGCTTTTTTTTTTGCTTTAAGTTCGCCGATCAACCCCGTAAAAAGCCCATTAAAGGTTTCAACCTAGTCTGGCGAGCTTGTTCAATGACAACAAACCCTCTTCTCCCCTTGTACAAAAATACTTTTATGTGTGTGTATGCGGGAGTTGTAATAAGTTAAACATTTATATACAAAGTTAACAGGATAACGTCCAAGCCACATTTCAAATAAATTTTTGTACAGACATAGACAGCTATAAAATGAGCCTATCAGGACACCAAGGCCGAGTGTGAACTGAATCGAGCTTTGATCAAGATCTTTTAGTCGGATTTTCCGGAGACTTGTATATGGGGGTTAAGAACAAACATTGCAAGGGACCTTGCACTTTATGAAAAAGCAAGCCACTGGTAAGTGATAATTATTATTGTTAATTAGCACCGCTCTTTACTACCCGTTCGGGTTAAAAACGCACTTCCAAAATGTGTAAGGGGTAGGGTGATTGTGTATAAATGGAGGACCTACAGTTTAACGTGGAATCCGAACCACGGTGGGGGACTGGCATTCCCTAAGTTGATAATTGAACCCCCTTTATGATTTTAAGACTGTGCCCCACCTGGGCGGAGGGGGGGGCAGTAACCTCCTGATAAGGGGTGCCCAAACAGTTTTTTTAAAATTTTATTCAAAAACTGTCCTCGACTACAAAAGTATAAATAGAATAATTAAAGATTATTTAAATCTCCTACAAAAATTGTATTTTCATATTTTGCGTGGGAGTAACCGTTAACGAGATATGAAGAAAATTTGTGTTAAGTTTTTTGTTGTTGCACAATAAGTGTAAATTCTTTAAACACCAGTAGTGTGTGAGGGCACCGTCCCTAAAATCTTTTCAAGGAGTTCCAATCATCAACTATACAAATGGCTTGCTTTTATCATTAGGGTCGGCCAGACTGCCAAGCGTGCGACGAGCGCGCGAGCGAGCGAGCGAGCGCGCAAGCGACTGTGGCCAAACTGGCGAGCGCGCGAGCGAGCGAGCGACGCGAAATTTTAGCGGACCCTAGTTAATTATTATTAGCACCCGGTCTTACTACCCGTTCGGGTATAGCATTTTACGCTAATTTTGTAATGTAGGGTTATTGTGAGTGAAATGAAGGCCCACTTTAACGGGAATCCGAACCACGGTGGGACCTGGCATTCCCCATTCACAAGAGTCTGTCAGAGATAAAGGGAAAGGGTTTTGGGGAAATAAGATAAATCTTTTGCCGGACCGAGGATTAAACCCCCGGCTTCCACACAGAATCTGACACCTTCCCCTAGACCACTAGGTCATCGCCCCCCCCCCCCCCCCTAGTTAGAGAAGATGTATCTGTCAAACACACTTAGTACATTCTGCTCCTCGAAAATTTTAACAGAAAATATTTTTGTATTTATAAAAAAAAAAAAAAGTAAAGTGCAAACCAATTAATAAATGAAAATGCGTATGGTACTGTACTGAATTTTTTTAAAAAACAGATTTGCCGAACCAGTGGCGGAATGGGGCTTTTCACTCAACTTTTGACAGGAGGCAAGGTTCGAATCTTGGCTCATGAACGAAGGTGATTTTTAAAACCTATTTATTGTTGTGGTTTTTTCATACTCTCCCCAAACTAATGGTGAATTCTTATTGTAAAGGCCTACTTGATTATAATATTGAATTATTTTAACATATCGGGTTTACATATATACATTTAAAATAATTTTTTTGGGCTTACCAATTAAATGAGGCCATTATTATTATTATTATTATTAAATTTTTATTATTATTATTATTATTAGCACCGCATTTACTTTCCCCGTTCGGTTATATGCACTTACGCTAATGTGTAATGGTAGGGTGATTGTGAATGAAATGAAGGACCTAAGTATAACGTGGAATCCGAACCACGGTGGAGGCCTGGCTTTCCCCCATTACAAGATGTGATTAATACACGTCTTGTCAGAGTGAAGGAAGGGTTTGGAAATAAGATAAATCTGTGCCGGGACCGAGGATTGAACCCCGGGCGCCAGCACAGAAGTCTGACACCTTACCCCTAGACCCCCAGGTCACCGGGCCATTAATAGCAAGTGTGTTAAACCTATCACTGATAGAAAAAAGTCAAATACATGTCAAAATAGGGAAGTTCCCTAGCACTCAATGAACCACATACAATAATATTGCCTAGCGCCTGTAAACAGACTGTACCGGGTCGAGCGCGCGCGCTTGAAAAAAAAACCAGTTCTATCTTTCAAGCGCGCGCGCTCAGTCGCTCGCGCCCCTCGCTCGCTCGCTCGCTCCAGTGTGGCCACCCCCATTACAACCAATGGTTTCTATTTTTTTATTTTAGTCGCTCGCGCGCTCGCTCGCTCGCTCGCGCGCTCAGTCTGGCCGTACCCTAAGTGCAAGGTCTATACCTTTAAAACGCCGTACTAGTAGAGATCGGGGTTCGAATCCCAGCTGGGTTTACTTCAGGCTACTTTCGCTTAATGGTTTCCCAAGCTCTCTTCACACAAACGGTGATACATTTCCTCTTAGCTTTATAATTAGGATAACCCGGAAAATAAAACGCAGTACACACACATTTATAGTCTGTGTCCTGGAGGTAAAGTAAGTCGACGACACCTCATTTTCATGTATAAACTAGAACTCACCAAATCGTCTATGTCCTGGAGGTAAAGTGAAGGTTGAGGACACCTCAGTTCATGAATAAACTAGAACTCACCATATCGTCTGTGTCCGTGCAGTGTCCTGGAGGTAAAGTGAAGGTCGGGGGACACCTCAGTTCATGTATAAACTAGAACTCACCATATCGTCAGTGTCCTGGAGGTAAATGTGAAGGTCGAGAACACCTCAGTTCATGTATAAACTAGAACTCACCATATCGTCAGTGTCCTGGAGGTAAAGTGAAGGTTGAGGACACCTCAGTTCATGAATAAACTAGAACTCACCATATCGTCTGTGTCCGTGCAGTGTCCTGGAGGTAAAGTGAAGGTCGAGGACACCTCAGTTCATGTATAAACTAGAAACTCACCATATCGTCTGTGTCCGTGCGGGTCCTGGAGGTAAAGTGAAGGTCGAGAACACCTCAGTTCATGAATAAGCTAGAACTCACCATATCGTCTGTGTCCTGGAGGTAAAGTGAAAGTCGAGAACACCTCAGTTCATGTATAAACTAGAACTCACCATATCGTCTGTGTCCTGGAGGTAAAGTGAAAGTCGAGGACACCTCAGTTCATGTATAAACTAGAACTCACCATATCGTCTGTGTCCTGGAGGTAAAGTGAAGGTCGAGGACACCTCAGTTCATGTATAAACTAGAAACTCACCATATCGTCTGTGTCCTGGAGGTAAGTGAAGGTCGAGGACACCTCAGTTCATGTATAAACTAGAACTCACCATATCGTCTGTGTCCGTGCGGTGTCCTGGAGGTAAAGTGAAAGGTCGAGGACACCTCAGTTCATGTACAAACTAGAACTCACCATATCGTCTGTGTCCGTGCGGTGTCCTGGAGGTAAAGTGAAGGTCGAGGACACCTCAGTTCATGTACAAACTAGAACTCACCATATCGTCTGTGTCCGTGCAGTGTCCTGGAGGTAAAGTGAAGGTCGAGGACACCTCAGTTCACCTGAAACAAAAAATAAAAGGTAGAAAATATCATTGTTGAGATAAATGAAATTACTATAGTGTTCAACATAAAAAATATACCTTCAGCCCTTTTTTAACATATCACATAATCCGCAGGCCAATTTTCTCTACCCTCCATTTTGGACAGACCTGAGACCAGGCGGAATGCGGACCCTTGCAATTGACGCAGAACTTAGGAGACTCACACGGTGTGATGCGAGCCTCCTGTCCGCAATCTGCACAGGTCGGCTTACCACGGCATCGCAGCTTGGTATGCCCAAACTCCTGGCACTGAAAACAGCGCAGTGGGTTTGGGGCATACGGCAAGACCCTGAGCACGTGGAAACCTGCTCGGACCTCATTTGGAAGGCTAAAAGTCCTAAAGGTGAGGATATATGTATATGTATTCTTCACTGTACCGTTACTTTCTGTGGTGATTTTATAGACTATACTTCGGTGACATGTTCCGATGCAAGACCTTCCCATATTTCATCAATGCTCAGGCAGTCAAGGTCAATGCAAATGGTCACTCCCTTGCAAACAATGAATAATAATCTTCATAATATTAATATGTTAGGGCAATTGGCCCTTTTCATTTGGCGTGGAAATGCAGAGCCATGGGAACAGACGGTTATCCTTAAGAATGTTTATTGTTTTGCCATTTTCGTTTAGGAAACGGTTTGTTCAAAAATAGAAACATGTTGATTAAGTTATACTTTTTTTATAAACACATCAGATATCGATAAAATTGACATTTTTCAATAGAAAACTGCCGGCTTAACAAGAACAAATAAAAGAATGTAGCCCTTAATAAACATCGATACATTATCTTAGAAGAGGTGTTGAAATATAAAAATAAAAATGTCACTCTTTCTCGAAAAAAACTGATATTTCAAAACGTATTATTTTTCCGAAAGACCTGTCCGGTAGCGCCATATACGGTTTTCGTGATACACCTGTTCTTGTTGGCGTGGAAGGATACTTTGGTCTTTTTTGAAGCCACGCCACGCCTTTCACCCTCCCACCCACCATCCATAAAATAAGTTTCAGACTTGCACTCGACAGGGCCAAGGGCCTTAAGCCCCTGAACATATTTGTACTAAAATAGTGCGGTTTTCTCTATAATACCGGGAATGCCAGGCCTCCACCGTGGTTTGGATTCCACGTTAAGCTATAGGTCCTCCATTTCATATCATAATCACCTTACCATTACACATTAGCTTAAGTGCGTACAACCCGAACGGGTAGTAAGACGAGGTGATAATAATATATCACAGGAGTGCCGACGAGCTGTATATGATTGAACCATGCTGAAGACGACAGAAGCTAACAAAATAAAAAATTAAGATTGTGTTCTTAGTTATATATTTTTTTGAGGTATTTAAAGTGCACTTTCTGATTTGATTGATTATATCAAAACACGATCATTTCAATGAGCGAGAGTGAAAGGACCTACCAATTTTGCAGGGAAAGGTATTTTCACATACCTCCTATAGTTATTTTACATACCATAATTGACATGAGACCGACGGCTTTACTTCCCCTCCAAAGGAAGTTGTGCTATGGATTTTTATCGCTCAAGAAAAATCCGTCGACCCCGGCTGGGTTTGAACGGAGATTTTCCGGGGTGTTACCCTAAGTTTACTATAGGGGACCTCGTGGAGGTGTCATCACCAGCTATCACGGGCCTAAGTCAGATACGCACCACCCACTGCTTTTAATGTGGTGGACGGGAGCCCTCAACTTTCCCAGCTCCCCAGATATATGACCTTCCAGGAGTTCATCCACCCACCTAGAGTAATCAGCCGGTCAGACGTTTCTCGGAGGCACTCTATACGGATTTTATTGGCATGAATCACTCCAGAGTCTTCAAACACCCAATGGGTGAGTCTGGAGGTCAAATGCAGATTTCATTAGGGATCAGCGGATGTACCATTGGGTGAGTCTCGAGGTCAAATAATGATAACGTCTAATTATTTTGTTCTAATATAGGTAAAATATTTATCTTTGGTCTATTTTTATTTTATCTGGTCTGATTTTTAAAATGCTTTTTTGGAGTCTAATATTGGCATGCAAAACCAAAGACTTCGGGTTTGATTTTCAAGTCCAGGCTGTAATTTTTCGAATGGTTTGATACAGATTTATAAGAAAAATCTGGCTACTAATTATCTCTCAAGTATATTGTTAGTTCCCCTTAGCAAGGTACCTCTCCTCTTCCCCTCTCATATATCAGTATTTCGAGATAGAATTTTAGAGGATAATATATTTGGCTTTTATTCAGATGGTTTTTTCTAAATATTACAATGAAACTAAAATCATAAAATTTTAAATATTAAAAGAAAAATCTCACAAATATTAATTTGTATCATGAAAGTGGCCTTTACTTGATCAATGACATTTAATGTAAATGTCCAAAACCCAGACTATTTAGGTTACTAAAAAAAATATCTTTTACAAATATTCTGAAAGCATACCGATAAAAAAAAAGTTCGTGGGCATCATAATGAGCGAAACTAAAACGTAAAAAAAACCTTGAAATATGCTTCAATATCGTGCAGGTGACAACATTGTGATAAGTCCAGGTGTTGTGTGTATGTTAAAGAATAAGAAGGAATATATCATATTCTGTCTAAATAATGTTTTTTTTTATCAAGGATGTATCAAACATTAGTTATTTCTATAGAATAGTGATATAATCATCAATAATGTTGTTGAAATAGCCCCGGGAATAAGTTT
Source organism: Timema cristinae (assembly GCA_039000515.1). Taxonomy (NCBI): domain Eukaryota; kingdom Metazoa; phylum Arthropoda; class Insecta; order Phasmatodea; family Timematidae; genus Timema; species Timema cristinae. The sequence continues at coordinate 43,378 of JBCFYV010000434.1, read as the reverse complement.
GCTAATAATAAATGTATAAGTTATCCACCTCACAATTTCAGCCTACATTAAAACATTGTGGTATTTATGAATGTACTCCCTGGATGTGTGTAACCTGCCAGTCTACCCATGGTATAAATAATTGTTCCGTATTACCAGAAATAAACTTTACCAAGACCGATGTAAAGAATTTATAGTGTACATATTTACTTCCCCGCTGGTTAAGGGGTAAGAAATACGTCAACAGAAATACCATATATTCACAAGGCGGGGAGTGTGTATGCGGTGGTAGATCCATAAAAAAAAATGCCAGGAGGGGCGCCATGATACAAATAATATTTTACTACCTTACATCCTTTAAAAAAAAAATGGTACGGAACTCCACATGGACTTTCTCGCTCTATTGTTTAAAAATGGAAATATTTACTCAAAACTCGTAATATATGTGAAACGAAATAATATACACTAGCAAACCCAAGCATAAATTGCACTATACATGTACAAACCAACTTTTTTAATCCAGGTTTTAAATTTTATAATTTTGTTTTTAAATAATTTATGTCCTCATTTGTATGGTTGGACTGATACCAAAAAAATGTATATTGGGTCCACAAGGGTCATCACTTAGTATTAAAATTTCGACTTTCGGTTAAAATTTTCGACAATCTATTAGGTGTTGCACATCTTCATGTGAGAACGAAATATATTGGAAGTAGCGAATGATATGCACGTAAAACCCCTTTGGCTGTGCACCGACTCACTATTTGTAGGATATTTTGGAGGAAGAAGATGACAAAATAATTTTAATGTGGTCGCACGGCAGAAGGAAAAGGCAGAATGTTAACACATGTATGAACGATGCATGTCTTTGTACGTCAGGTGTTTTAAATCGTATATGCGTGGATATTAAGATACTAACTCATACAGCCCCACAACATGCAAGTGGGTCATTAACACCTCCAGTTATCTTTGTTTAGACATTTTTACTTTCTCGGCATCTTACAGGTAAAGAAAGTAGTGTAATCGTCAAAAAAAATCTAATTAGAGATTTTGATTAATTCTGACGTTTCAGGACCCTCCGAATCCGAAAAAGTTGTTTTTGCATTTCCGTCTGTTTGTTTGTACCTCGGAGTAGAGCCTAAACTATTTTACCAATCAGGGTAAAACTTGGTATCTTGGGTTTGCATAGGGTTGCACCGAGGTATTTCTGTAATTGGATATATAACCCTAACATTTAAAATTAAGAGTAGTTTACTAAAGGGCGAAAAGAGAAAAATTCTATTTTCTCAAAATTGGCTCTAACGATTTTGATTAAAATTCTCAACTAGGTATTAATTAAGATTATAAATAAAGTGGATAAACTTTTATTTAAAATATATCTTTATAAAACCAATTTTTTTTTCCAGAGATTTCGGCATATATATTAATACCATTTTGTGAGATTTAGTATAAACAAGACCGCGGTGGGTGACCTGAGTTCGAGGGATGATCGCTTGGTATAACTTTCTAAAGTCGTTGAGAAAGCCCGAGGTTATTCTACTAACTTCTATTAGCTCAAAGAATAGTTTTCTAGAAATATTGATATTATTCGTGGTGCTTCGCGAGCATGTGTTTTGTCATGCGTCCCCCTCCCACGTGAACCAATTATGTTCCACCAACCTTGGTCCTTGCTCTCCCCTTTATCTGGGTTTAATTATATATAATGCATGTATGTTGCCATTACGGCACTCTTGGAATTTACTCTTTGTAAAGAAGGAAGTAGCGTTGGCTGCACGTTGGTGGAAAATTTAAGACAAAATTAATGTTTCGGCTTAAATTTACTTTTTTTCAATGTAACTTTTCAAAATTCTCTTTTGGCTTATTAACGTCGTTTTTTTGCATATTTAAAATACTGATGTATTGAAATTGAGTACTTGTCGTTTCTGATTTGATAAAAATTTCAAAAGGCTATAGTAAATAAAAAAACTCGGAGATCATTGCTAGAATCCAGTGGCGGCTCGTAGCTAAAATTAGTGGGGGTGCTGCTCCGGAAAAATTTTAACCTTTGTTTTAAAATTGTGTAAAAGGAAAAAGACATGTATAAAAAGAAATTTGATTCATGAACGTGATAAAATCTTAACATAAAAACAAACTTTTTTACTGACTTTAACTTAAATTGTTACAGTTCAAGCTTGATCTATTCATTTAAAAATGGAATGCATTCTTCTTGTTTTAATTTGCGCAAAAAGTTCAATAATTTTCTCCTTGATCTCTGGATGACAATTAAAGAAAGTTTTCTCCATTGAAAGTACTGCTAGTGCATTTAGTCTTTCCGAATTCATAGTGCTTCTTAAAAAAGTTATTCTTTTCAATGATGAAAAGTAGCGCTCTGCCTCTGATGTGGTCATGAGAATTGTCAAGAGGATTTTTTATCAGTTTCGTAATTTCACTAAAAACATCATCTAGATTATTTTCCAAGATACATTTCAGCAGCTCAATTAATTTGCAATTTTCATGAATATCAGTCTTACAATAAAATACTTTTAGTTCAGTTTCGAGCTTTTCTTTGTCAATCATGGGATAAGCTTCAGTGGTCAGAACTATCTCTTTTGTGGGATGTTCATTCTTAAATCTAGTGAAGCAATTCTTTTTGAACAATTTAGCAGCTACTAAGTGTTTAGTAAATGAATATCTATCCATTATATCAACACATACATAGTCCCACACTTCCTTAGCTTCTGCCATGAGTGTCTTTGAAGGATTCTCACAGAACTTTGAGTTTCTCAATTCTAAAATAGCAGTTTTGAAATTTGTTATATATTCATTAACTTTAAATACCCTAATTTCTCAAGATTGTATTTGGTTGTAAATTATTTCAACATGAGACACAATCTGATGAAAAAGCTCTAACCAAAACTTGAAATTATCATCATTCCGGTATTTTAAAATTCCTGTTGCTTCTGCAATGGTTTGATCTGCATTTGATGTTGAATGAATCTCAGTAAGGCAGTTTTTTAAAGATTGCAAATTTTCATGAACTCTGTTTATGATCCGTACGTTGAAATCCCACCTTGTAGTGGATGGACATGGAATTCTGACGTCCATATGTTTCTTGAGAATGGAAACACTTTGTGGTGATCTTGAGAAGAATGTTGGAATAGCCAGAATGTTAGGTGAAAAAATCTTGCGTTTCGTGTAATACTTGCTGAATTTCTCATTATTAAATTAAGTTGATGTGCATAACAGTGAATGAAATGTGCATTTTACCTTTCATGACATTTACACCATCAAATGTCTGATCTATCAGTTTTTGTCCATTTTCTTGAAGGATTATGTCCAATTGTTCTAAAATACGTTTTGATACTCCATTTGCAGTTTGATTTTATGGAATAAAGAAGCCCCAAAAACGCTCAAATATTTCTCCATTTGATACGTACCGTAGAACAAGGACCATTTGAGTGTAATCCGAAACATCAGTTGTGTCATCAGCCATGACAGCTAAAAAGTAAGCTTTTCTAATTTCCGTCCTTATCTCCTCATGGTATATTTGTAGCAGGCAGTCAAGTATCTAATTCTGAATGGTCTTGGAAACACCTTTGAAGACTGCACTGGTTTCTAAGTGATTCTTCAAATCTGAATTTAATTTAGATGCAAAATTTATTAAACCTCTAAATACCCTTGGATTTGCTGAAACGTCTTTTTCATCATGTCCACGTAAGGGAGTTTCAAATTTTCAACAAAAGTAAATGCTGTCTATTGTTTTGGACAAAATTTCACGGTTCTTTTTAACTTTTATATTATGCTCATTGATTGAAAGGCTGTATGCCTCACTAAGTTTCTCCTTAATACTTACGGTTCCTGAAAGTGATAGTGAAACAACATTATCAACGTGCTTCTTTGACTTCTCATGCTTTTCAGTTTTTTCTTCCATTTTGTTTATATTTCTAAAATCATCTTTTGTCCACGGTACATCACCTCCAAACACCAAACACGGGAAGCAAACCAGTGCATTTTTTACTTCACAGCTGCAAAGCCAACTTTTCCGTCGGTACCATTCAGAATTAAAGTTACGAATATATTTCTTGTTGTTGCTTTTGCCTGGATGAGATATTAGAATAGCAGGTGTTGAACGACCTCTTTTCTTAACTGTAACGTTCTCATGGAGAGATAGCTGTGAAAACTTAAGCTGTTGAAGTACACTTACAGTCACAGAACTTATTTCTTGGGGATGCAAGGCCATGGTTAAAGTTTTCTGTTAAATTAAATAATAAAAAAAAAGAATCAGAATAGCTGAAAGCAGAATAATAATCTAATTCTACACTCTTCTACACTTTATCACATTCAAGAATATGGTACACGGTTTTTAAAAACAACACACGCTGAGTAAAAAAAAACCTTTCTTTCACCATCACGCCAGAGCCGGCACTGCGAGAGTAACAGTGCTCTATCTGGGAGTCCCGCCTTCCTCCCCACCCCCTACTATGTGCGCATGCGCACAAAGTCAAACACCAAGTCGCTGGCACTGTGAAGCGCACAGTTCCATACAACGATTTTTGTATCTTTTTCATAAACCGGGGGATGGCTACTGAAGTACTGACATTAAGCTTAAGGAATATTTATATTGTACTACAAAAATAAATAAAGAATTAAAGAAAAATGACTCATTATACTCGTATTAAATGCTATCGATAATATCAAGTGGAAATAGGGGGTTCTCCAGTTCCACAGTGCCTATAGACGAGCCGTCACTGATAGAATCGAAATATATTGATTGTTTATTTTTCAGAATGAATTGTGCCTGAGCTTATAAATAGCTAGTAAAACTAATCAAACGTAATATATGTTTGATAATTAATTTTTTCTGTCTGGAAGTCAATGTAATTTTCTATTGGTGTTGAGCAAAATATTGCTGGTCTTAACTAAATAATTTTTGTAATATTGTAAGATATTATTTTGAGTAATCATGTTTTTTTAATGTTTACGGAGAACAATTAGACTCATTGAAAATTGGTAAATTATGATTGTGGTTCATAATACTAGAAATAAATTTCTTAATATATTTATATTTATTAAGTCATACAGACGACCAAGAAACGCTATTATTATTGAAACTAGGCAAGATTAAATATTAAATGTTAAAATATGCTTGGCAAGAATAATGGAGCCAGTAACTTTTTTTAATCAAAAAAAAATCAAGCTTATTGAAATCTGATTTTTTATTATGTCAGTCTAGTTATGATGCTTCTAATTTAGCAATTGCTCTAAAGGTTAGATTTATTCAAGTGGATTATTTCATTACTTCGTCCTTTTGGAAGCAGGGATTAGCTCTTTTTGAAAGCGAATGTTAATTTTCTTTTGAACAATCATATAAATGTTTAATGAGAATATAGTGTAAAATAATCATTAATCTGATCAATTCATATAAATTTAAATTGAATTATTAGATATAATTGAAGGCAGTATTTTGAGTTAACTTTTAATATTTAATATTTATCCTGAAATATATTGAAAATTCAACTATGTAAACATTCAAATAATATGTTTAATCGTATTAATAATATGTACCTTTATACATTATTTTCATAGTTCTTCATATCATATTATTATAAATAAATCATTTAAAATCTACCCTTGGTATTTCCTTAATGTTAGTGTATGTTAATTCCACATTCTACGAACACCCAAAGGTTTTATTATTTATTTTTTTACTATATCATGAGGTGTCAAATTAGGGACACAAAAGAATGGCTATCTTGGGACTATTTTCAGCAACCGGGTGAGTGGCGTGCATCTGAGGAACAGTAGTTTGTTCTAAGTTTATTGTTGCTTAAATCAGTCAAACGACTCACTCTGATTATTTTATTTTGTATTTTTATATTTTGGGCCCTCTGCATTTTGTTTAACAAAGGTTTCAGTTGTAAAGAGATACTACTTGAGCTCTAATGCCATAGAGTAATTAAATAAGTTTAAGCCTCTCAAAAAGTGTGTTCTCTTTACTTCAACCTCTTAGGGGAAATGTGTGTACAGCAATGATTTATCTCTATCATTTTAGACTCAATAGTCTATATTTACCTAATTTATTGGTCAAAATTTATAAATGGTGACATTAATAGCAATGCGATAACCATAATATGTGCAACCCTAAATAAAATGGCAAAACATTTTAACCGGAAGTTGACATGTTAGTACGAAGTGTTGACTCTTGGGGACCCAATATCAATATTTTTTTATTGATCCAAATATACAAATGAAGACGTTAATTCTTTAAAAATTAAACATTTAAAATCGGGAATCAAAAAGTAGTTTACATAATTATAGCACTTTTTATGCTCAGGTTTGCTAGTGTATATTATTTCGTTCACATATATTACGGTTTATGAGTAAATATCTCCATTTTTAAACAAAAGAGCGAGAAAGTCCGTGCGGAGTTCCTTACCATTTATTTAAATAGATTAACACAAAAAAATCGATAAAAAAAAGATCACGCCATGTCTCTACAACTGTAACACTGTCGCTGCGGTTGTAGCACGGCTCATTCCACCAGTACTGCGACATGTGACCGGCACAGTCTTGTCTTGCAGATCACACTCATATTGCGCATGCGCGAAGACTGCGACTCCAGCCGCAGTCTCAGATAACTGTCTCAGCTTGGACAACGCACCTTTAGAAAAACAATAACTTTTCTCAAGTTTTTTTGGTAAATAATAAATTGACGAATTACTTTAAGGTTTAATCCTCCAACTTTATGATGATGTAATTAGTTTTTTTATATACACTTAGGGCCGGTCTTATGCTAACCGAATAAATATTGTTATCGGAAGGGTAAAGTTAACGACAAGATAAAGGTTATCAGCCATTTTAATATTTTACGCATATTATTAACTTTCGGAAATTTAAAAAGCTTTAACATTCATACAATATGTCTTTTACGTAAAGCCCTTTGTTTTTGAGAAAAAAACAAAAACTCGCGTAAAATTTGGTCGTGTGAAAAGACGTAAAAGCTCTGTCTGTTAATTTTTATAGAGTAACAAATAAATGGAAACGGGCACATAAAAGATTGATTTATCAACTTTCATAAACTATTCTTGATATGTTTTTATTAAAGCCACATTTTAATATAAATATGCAAAAATGTCCGATGTGCCCCATTATTCCCCCAATTTGACCCTTTTTAATATCGAAATGTTTTGAAGACTCATTAGTTTCTGAAAAAGTAAAGTAAACAATGTTCAGTATTTCTATGAAGGAATTGTGGTGAAAGGATTTTTTTTTTTTTTCATTGTCTAATTCTACTGTACTAAAAGAGCTTGGCTTGAAAAATTGTCGGTGTATTAACAATGCATAAGTTCCTCCCAAGTAAAATAAAAGCCTATGAAAGCTGTAAGATGACTTCTCTCCATGCAATAGAAAAGAAAAATTCAATCACATACTGTGAAGTGTCGCAGGTCCCACGAGACTGGAAAAAGTATGTTGCCACTTCCAGCCAGCTAAAAGCTTCTCTTTACTCTGAGCTGACAACTTTTCTGGGGGATTCACCTGAGTGATTTTAAGAAGACTCTACTTCGAACTGCAATGACAGCCAACTTTCCTGCAAACATTCCGATCCGAGAAAGACTTTCAGCCCTCCTAACACCACAAAATGTTTGAAACCCAGAACAAGTCTTTACAGTACTTCAAGAAATCTCAACCGTGTCACAAAATTACATTTTTTGAAGTTTCCGGAGCCGTGTTGATGTAATACCACTAACAGAACATTTTATTCCCCTTTTGTGGTTTAATTTTTGATGAAAACTTAATAGAATAATAGATTACAAAATTTATAACATAAAAACACATATGAGCTAAATATTCTTCAAGAGTAAATACGTGCGATGGAGAAAACTATGGGAATGTAGCTTACCAAAGAGAGGATAAGTGATTATATTCATCGATTGGCATCAAGCTTAAATATACCTAATTTATAATTATTAGTTCTGAGAACATAACAAGAAGATCCGACACCTTAACTCTACTGAGTGTAAAAGTAGAATGTAAAAGTGTAAACCTTAAAAGAAGAGCTTATTGCAATTTCAATTGAATTGGATCATTTCGAAATGGTCATATTTCCACAAATGTAAACGTTATAATTGCAAGAGAGGAAAAATCTATAGGGAAAGATCATAACTCGATGGTCTTTTCAAAAGAAATGCTGTAATATAATATGGAGAAGCCTCATGAATGGGGCATTTTCACATGGAATATGCGCCTTTTAAATACTAGTATTAAAAATAAAATTTAAAAATACATTAATACCGATGGCAATAATTTTATAAAATAAAATAATCTTGTAATTAGACATCACACTTAATCTCTAGGAACTCAGATGCCACGGCAGACTAGCACCACATCTTGCCAGATATCAAAAAGACCTAGGAAAAATTAACCATGTGTTTGATAATTTTTATTGATAGCATAAATATGTATTCTTTAATATAAGAGTATTTGAAGTTATTACTAAATTGAACTTTTTTTTATAAGTTGATGAGATTGAAAACTTAATCTAAAGGATTCCAGTTACAATCTACCGTCTTCCGTCAATATTTGATCAATTTCTCGTGTATTAATATTATTCAGTGATTACGGTTTCAAATGCCAATGTGTATTGTGATTATATTTTGATAAATTATTTTGAAATGATAATTAACATCGAAGTTTAATAATACAAGTCCGGAATGTTACTGTAGTGTGATGGATCGTTCATCTATTTATTTGTGTGTTTGCTCTGTTGTATTGTTTGTAGGTTGGGAGTGGTAGGAAGGAGTACCATGACGGGGAATGTAGAGATACACCTTTGTTTGATGATGAAAGGGTGTTTTGTTTAGTGTTTATTTATCAATTGGGTTGTCATGTGTGTACTTTTTTTTGGGATAGTCTGTTGATTATTTTATTTTAAATTGGTGAGTTTCTTTAATTGTCTATAGCTAACTAAGATTTTCTTAATATTGTTCTTGTTAGAGCCCCTTAAAAAAAATTTGAAATGTAATAAAAGGGTTCGACAAGTACATTCAAAATATACCGGCCCCGAACACCACTAACTTAAAAATGCGCACTTCGTAGGAACCCCTGAAAATATATAGGGCTTTATGTTGCTGGTATTCAATTTATGCATAATATTTTACAAATACAAAAGAAATAATACCAAAAAGTCATTTAAATCGCAAAGTTATTAATATTCCAAGGAAAAAAAAAATAACTAGTATAGTACAACCCCAACAAAAAACAAATGTGAACTTATTAACAAATATACATCAAATAAAGATACCATTGCAGTTTCATTAAAATCTTATACATAAAATAATTTACAAATCGAACAAATTTATATCATGAAATTATGGCAAGTATATCTTATGTCAAGGAAAATTAAATGCCTGCAATATTTTTCATTTAATTTAATGACTACACGAAATGTTAATTTTGCTAGTAACTCGAAACTTGCATACACTATCCACAATAGTTTTTTTTAATGCATAGAGTATAAGTAATAAACAAAATAAAAGTAAAAGAATATATTCTACATGTAAATATGTAACACAACAGATCATAAAATTATTTTTGGCAGGGATACTTTCCAAATACTTGGCGGCCCGTTTTTCTAGAATATGTAAATACTTTGAACCATCTTATTTTAAATGAATCCAGATTATTTTTATAGGATACTAAATATTATCTTTAATAATTGTTCATCACATAAATTTTAGTTGATTCAATGTAAAATTTAATGTTTTAATGTGAAATTAGGAATAACAATAATATTATTTTAATATATTTATTTAGCATACTAAGGCTAAACAATGTACATAACTTAAAATATATATTCCTTCTACAACATCATACCTTTTTTAAATTATAAATAATTAAATGTGAATACCTAACATAAAAATATACAAATTAAATCCTTGTGTACTTTTAGTTGTTCCATAACAAAACACAGGTACTTTAGTGCATTTTTTTAAAATAAAAATTATCTGTCAAGTATTTAGAAAGAATCCTTGCCAAAAATAATTTGAAGATGTGTCATAATTTCTTGATATAAATTAGTTTGTATTTGTAAAGTATTTCACGTACAAGATTAAATCTTACTTTATTTTATGTTTATTTGTTCATAAGGGCATAATTGTTTTTTGTTAATGTTGTAATGAACTTTATAATTATTAATTTTTCTTTGAAATATGAATAACTTTGTGCTTGCGATCAATTTTTTATATTACTTCTTTTGTTTGTGGAAAATATTTTGCATAAATTTGATGTCAGCAACATAATGTCCGTGGAAGTTTTTTTTTTTTTTTTTTTTGCAGGGGTTCCTATGAGACGCATTAATTTTTAGTTAGTATTGTTTGGAGGCGATACGTGAGTGACTTGTCAAACCCTTTTACATTTCTAATGTTTTTTTTAAGGGGACATCACTATTTTTTGTTGGTAGAGTGAAGATAACCAAAAATAACTTTCTCTAAATAATGATATGTGGGGGCTAGAACTTCACCTGGTAGAGTAAATGAAAATAATGAAACGTTCGGTGACTGCTATGAAGTGGCGCGTTGTTTCTACTCTAACTCTCCGGTCAAAAATCAACTCTTGTCATGGGTGGGTCTGTTTAGATTGTCTTTAGGCCGAGTGGTCGTAGAAAGAGAGGGATAGAACGGAGTATATTATGGCGAGTGACAACATAAGTAATTGAGGTTTCCCGTTAGGTTATATTTTTATATTTGTTCTTCATTGTAGATTAATGCTACATTTTTATCTATTACTAACACATAGAAACTCACTTGAATATATAGTTAAAGATGGATTTTATGTTCAGGTGACCCATTATTTACAGGGTGACATGTGGTTTGTATATTATAAATTAGGTATTATTTGAATGTGTTGTGTGAATCCCTCCTGCTGTGATTTGTCCACGCCGCTATGGCCAGGATTTTAACCACAACCTCCCTGTCGCCGGCAAAACATACACGAAGAGACTGAGGTACACGTGTTCCCGTGTAGGTTTTACATTAGATCAGAGGTCGCCTACCTTTTTGCACCTTAGAGCATTCAAAACTAACGGTAGTGCGGCGGGCACCAATTACTTTTTCAAGTCAAATTTACTAGCTCCCACCAGACTCAGAGGTCAGTCTCAATGATATACACACGATCGGCCAACTGCCATGTTAAGTTTCCAACAGCGATTGTGACGTTACATGTGGTTGTGGGTAATACTCAAGACCTAGCCATGAGGGGAGGGGTATTCAACTCCCTCCAAGTTTACAAAAGATAAATTTTAAAAAAATACTGCTCTATTTACGGTTTTAACAAGATCAAAAAAAGACACAGGGAACTAATTAAATAATCACCACCATTTTGGTGATTAGGTACATTTTGAAAATATATATTTATTCTTTGTATATTCAGGCAACAAAGCTGGGTAGACTCATGCCAAGACATTTACAAAGGAAATAGGAAGTATTAGCATGGTATTAGTGAGTGTGAAGAGAATGATGGGAAGGGGTAGGTCTTTGAGATTAGGAAAAAGAAAAACCATTCAGCTTGAAACTACGGTGGTTTCGAGTAAAAGTACACTTTGTAAAAGAGCCGGTAAAGAAAGATGAATGAGAGGGAAAGAATGGGGGAGGGGAGGGGGACCTTTAATCACCAACTTCTTGAGAACAGCATAACTGGAGATAAGCACAAATTTTATTTAAATCGGAAAAGTGACGGATTAAAATTATTAGTCAAGAACATTTCAGCTGTGTTCAAAAAGTGACGGGCAGACGCAAAAGGCTCGGTGGGCGCCATGGCACCCGTGGGCATAGGGTTAGGGACCCCTACATTAGATAGTGGCTAATAATCTAAATAAATATTGGTTTGTAAATTCTAAAACCCTTGTTAGCTGTTTTTCAAGAAGTACTTATTTTGAAAATATTAATTTATTATGCATGTGAGGTTTTATTTATGCTAAGCTCATTTTTATGAAAATAAGACGTTAATGAATTTTAAGCTAGTTGTTAAAAGAGCTTTAGAAATATTTTGTATTTAAAATGTTTATGCTCATAAATTTTCAAAGTTAGTAATACATTTCAAATGAATTGACCAATATTCCTCTGCTATATTATTCTAGTGCTCGAAATTATTGTCCAATTTAGTTATTGAAGTAAAAATGTAGAAAATGAATAATTTCAACTTATTTTTAGTTGTAATATTTAACTTTTATTTAATATTTATGTCGTCTTAATTACAGTTTTTTTTAAATCTTGGAGGGGAAAAATGTAACGATCTGCAAGTTATCCATCTTTACGTGCTAATACTAATATAACATTCTTACTGTAATTGCCAGTCCGTTTAGTGACGTTTGACCTACCCCAACCTCAGGATAGAGATTGATGGAGAGCACGTGCGTAAAAGATGGTAAAAGCAATGGGTTATTTTCTTTGGACTTTTATACTAATTATAAAATGAGTCTGAACTATAAAATAATATTCACAAGCTGTACAAGAACTTAGCATGAACACTAAACGAAGTCCTTGTTACATCCTACAGGACCATGACCATTTTCCCTGGCCTTGTATGCCCTTTAATCCCTACATGAGTGGTAGCCCGAAACCCATAACGTGATTTTATCAACACGGGTAGCCCTGTAAAACAGTCCGAGGTTGTTCCCTGATAACCAAGTCTCTCAAAAGACTGTAATAAGAATTAACAAGACTACATATCGACTAGACTTTAAGAAGATTGTAACAAAACTAAAACAAGACTAGCCTCTAACAAGAACGAGACGTGTGCTCGTTCGTAAAAAAAAACTGCACACTTCTTTCACTTAGGAAGTGCAATTCAGCTTGGGTTTCATGGACTATAAGTATGTGGTAATTTCTTGCTCACTTCTGCAAAATTACACATGTCTAAACACTTCTGAATTCAACTACTATGACAGTTTGAGCTGTTGACCCTACATTACTTTATTAATATTATTGAACAATTTGATACCGATCTCGTCGGTCGCGATGTAAAGAGATTATGAACGTAGCACCCCTAGAAGGAATTTGATTATACCATTGCTTACGTCAACCAGTACACATTAGTTATATTTTAATACGAAGACAGTCAAAGATACATTTAAAAAAAGTAGAGTAATGAAGTTCCAAAATTAGATCTGAATTTTAACAATTTAGTTGGTCTTCCGTATAATTTCGTGTATGTAACGCTAAAGCGCATGTACTGAGTTAAGTCACACACTTATCCTATCAAATGTGTTGTTTTTTTTACATCTAGCGATAACTTTTATTCTCTTTACATTTATTGATCTTGGGGTAAAGACACCGCCTCGCAATACGCATTTTGCGGGCCGTAATCGTCGGATTTTTATCGAGAGATTAAAAATCGTAGAATAACTTCCTTCGGCGGAGAAATAAAGATATCAGTCCCATGTCAATTAAGGCATCTAAAAGATATCTGGGAAGGTATGATGGGATAGCTTCTCGACAAAATGTGTAATCACATAACTCGTTCATTGAAATTCAGTGATGAAGGCAACAGGAAATCACAGTACTTCCACAGCTTCCTTGTACTGGATATAATCTGAGGGAACCACATGCTACTATTGGGAAAGAGCGTATGCCATTTTATTGTTTTCGTGTGGTCAATCTCCCTTAAATATAAGACAAGTTTCACAACGCTGGTTATTCTAGATTGTCAGTGGCTGCTTCTTACCCCAGCACACCACCTTCCAACATGACTGAAACCAGGATATATGACAATAGTTAACCAAGAGAGAGCAAAGATGAATCTTCTCTCTAAAAGACCTGCCGTTTCCTCAGAGATGATATCGGGTGTAGTACTACTAGTTCTTGCTCCCAATCCGAACAAGCGTCACTAACTAGCCGAAGGGTCGAGTGCATGCGCTGATCCGTATGGATGGGTAAACACATCAATACCTACCTTTGGGTTGCAGACTCTCAATCAAAATCAGAATAATACCGATACTAGCTGTTGTGTGGTTTAAGGCATTAGACTCGCATTGTTAGTCGTTGCCACAGTGCTTGAATCAATTCCGTCCGGGTAGATAGAGGATAGTTTGCCATTTGAGATATCACTGTGGTTTTATCATATTCTCTTAAAGTTAGTGCCGGTGCACATTCTATAAACTTATATCCACTATCAATACCCCTTAAACTAAAACTTAAAAATAAAAGTGTCCCTTACGATTTAATTACATTTCATTAACTAAGAGAAGTTTGCGTTCACTTGACATAACCCTATATAATTCTCAATTAGAATCAATTCGTCATTTAAAATACATATGGATAAATGCTCTTATTAACAACACAAGGTTTCTTTACTGTCCTTATCCCTTTGTATTAACATTAAGGGTGTATGACCCAAAATTAATTTTATATATATTGGTAGAGCTTCCTAAACCAAACTTGGATCAGTGTATTAAATATAAATTAAATGTATATTTTAAGCATAGTGTTTACTCAAAGTTTGAAATTTTGGCATATAATGCAACAATTTTTAGAAAAAAACCATTTGATACAAAGATTTCATATTTGGAATGTTAGAAGTACTAGAGGAGGTTTTTTTAATTGAAATAAATATTATTTCAATAAACCATCAATTAATTGCTTAAACATTTGTCAAAAAATTGCAATATTCAATTAATTATTTCGTATACTTAAACGTGTGTAATCAATAGAGGAAGCAAATCAATTAATGCCAAATTCTTTTAACTTTATAATGGTACTTCATTTACATTAATATTCAATCAAGAACTCATGAAAACTAATGAGCTGAGGAGCTTCATATTTTGCCCATGGATTTTGAAAATCTATTTGATACATCCCCGCAATAACCGAAACAGAACGGCCTGGTCAGAGTAGAGCATACAACTCATCCCTTCTCACTCCAAGTCACCAGCTGTCTGTCCTTGAAACCATAAATCTGTCGCCAGTGGTTTTGGCATGTTTGTGAAGCTTATCACCCTGACCCATCAAATCTCTCTTTACGGATTGTTTTACCTGGCTCTTCACCATTTTCAAGTCAATGTAGCAAGTGCGACGATTGATGGAATGATGTTTTTCAGTGTGGCTGAGTGTAATTACATTTAATGTCTTTAGGGATGTGTGAAGTGTAATAATAGTGGAAAGAACATTTTTATTATTTTAAAAAATGGCCCCACAAAAGCTTAGAGATGGCAGAAGATATGTAAAAGGCAAAAGTAATAAGAATTATAAGGCAATGAAACGCCTTTACGAAGAAATTCAGAAAGCCCAAACCGCTAAAAGTTGGTGAAATAACTTCAAACCTATATTATGTTATTGAACTTAAATAATTAACTTTTTTTTAAATTCTTTTGAAATATGGAACCAAATCTGGAACCCCCAATTTATCTATACTTATAAAATAACATGTCCTGACTGACTGACTGACTGACTGACTGACTGACTGATTCATCATCGCCGAGCGCAAACTATCAAGGCTACAAGCATGAAATTCGGACTGTATATTCATTTTGTTATGTAGGCACCCACTAAGAAAGGATTTTAGAAAATTAAACCCCAAAGGGGTCAAAATAGGGGATGATAATATGTATGATAATATGTATGAAAGTCCGTCATTTTGAAAGTTACATAAACAAAATTTTGTATTTCGCTTATTGACGTAAAACAAATAAATATGTGTTTCAGGAATTTTGGAAATTTTATTTAGTAACGGATGAAAAAGGGGGTGAAAGTTTGTATCGGACTTGCATTATTTTTGATCTGAGGTCAAGTTATGGTCATCAACGTAACGTAATATTTTAAATTAATCTGTAAATACATATGTATATTTTCGTATTTGTATATAATCAACTTCCACGCGAGCAAAGCCGCGGACAATAGCTATCTAGTCGCTCATATTTTAAGTGTGAGTTGGTAATAGATTTGTAAAATCGTCGGCCATTTAATAACAATACGAAGCACACTCCATCGTTGATCCAGGATAGCTTTATGCTGCCGTTTGAACAATTTTTATCAATTTTAAATGGTTTCTTGGATATAATTTGTAAAGCCGAAGTCACCAACCTTTATTTAGCTTCAGACCATATAAATGCTTCACCAAAACACTGTAAACCACGTATTAACTATTTAGCAAAAAATTTTAGAAAACATTTTTAAGAATGACTTTGAACAAAGAATACAGCGTGAGATGAAAGCCTATATTTGAGTTACGTTAATATGTATTCACAATTGTGCATTATGTTAAATAAATAAAGA
This sequence comes from Timema cristinae, assembly GCA_039000515.1. Lineage (NCBI taxonomy): Eukaryota > Metazoa > Arthropoda > Insecta > Phasmatodea > Timematidae > Timema > Timema cristinae. The sequence goes on along the minus strand of JBCFYV010000434.1, from coordinate 27,155 downwards.
TAGATTACTTTTTAGTCATATTGTCCATGAGATGAAATTTGTAGGTTAATATATCTTTCTTCTGATATATAATTTGATTATTCTGTTTCCAGTAAAAGAAATTATGAGAAAATGACGAAAGATCTTGACAAATTACCACTCATTATTACGGTTAGGAGTCCAGGATGTCGGGAAAAATAGTAATTTTCACGAAAACCCAATTTTCATTCTTTGTTTAATCACCATGAAAACTGTTATTTGCTGCATGGCTGTAAATCTCTAAATAAACTATTTCACCTTGGCTAAAAAATAATAATTCAATCTTCATTAATTGTTGGTCCGAAAACATCACAATTTTTTCTTTGGATGCTATTCGTAACACATCTAAATTAAGATGCCTAACCTGGGGAAACTTTTTTTATTGTAATGTTATCGTTAATTGGAATTTAAATTAATAATATTTAGTGTAATTCGAAAATTAAAAGGTTAAGTTGTAAAGTTCGTGAAAAAAAGTCTGTTTTGTTTCACGCATGATAAAATTATTTTTTAATATGTTTTGATATGTATTGTAAGCCCAAAAACAAAAAAAAAATATCTGGAACAATGTTAAAAAAATATCAATTTTAACTATCTAAGTATGAGTTAAGTTGTTAATTTTTTTCAAATAATGGGCATTGGAGTTTTTTATTGGTGTGGGGGAGTTTATTGTCATAGGATTGGGATGGGTTGTAGGAGGTTTTTGTTTATTTATATTTAATGGCGTGCAGTCCACGGCGTCTGGCGTTCCTACCTCGTCATTGTAGGGAGCCCGGAGCACGACGCTCTCCTGACGGCAGCGTAGTGAAGAGTGTGAGAGATGGTTCCCGGCCGTAAGACCCCTTTCACTTTCCCTCATTACCCTTCCTTAGAGGTATATGTCGCAACCCCCTCCCTCACCCCTATGTGGTAAAGGGTTTTCCCGGTGTCTCAACCTCTTCTATGGTAGTGGAGTTTTTCCCGGTAACTCATACCTGGCGACAGTTTGGTGGGTCGAAAAGACAAGTCGGGACAAGAATAGATCGTGACCTTGAATGATGTCACAATGGGTTTTCCCTGATGACTGGCACCAGTTTGGGGGCTCGACAAGACAGTAATAGATCGTGACCTTGAAACCGTGAGCTAAGTCATTGACTCTGGCAACCCTCTCCTCGACAATGGGTTTTCCCGATGACGTCATCACACTGTCGCAACCCTGATGATTGACGTCAGTTTGGCTGGTCGACAGTTTGGCTGGTCGACAAGACAAGTCAAGACAGAAATAGATCGCGACCTTGAATGATGTTGCAATTGGTTTTTCCCTGATGACTGGCGCCAGTTTGGCGGCTCGACAAGACAAGTCGAGACAAGAATAGATTGTGAACTTGAAACCGTGAGCTAGTACAAGAGGTAATTGACCCTGTTCATATTTGTTGACAGTTTGACGGCTCGACAAGTCGAGACTCGTATCTACATGTAACGGGACAGAAAGGTTTTGCGTGAATAAAACAGGACATTACAAAACATATATTTATTAAACATTAAAGGTTTTACAGACGTATATTAAAGGTGTCACAGACATCATACATAATATTTATTTTACACTTTTACAGGAGTGCCGCATGTATTCGTTCATACGTTTTTCTACAGTGTCTCTTATATGTGTTAGTAAAATTGTTTTTATATCACGATCCAGCATGTAATAGTCCAAACCGACGTCTTAACGTGTATAGTGGGTAACACTGATAAGATCCAGGTTTCTGATGTACGTTTCCACCGTAGACTGTTTGAGATCGATAACATCCGCTGATTCTGTTAGCGTATCACATATATCCACGCTGAGTGTGTCGATCAATTCGTTGCAATATCATACAACGGGTGTTGATAACATATCCCTGTGGTCGATGGCAACGTTGATGAGGTCCCACACCTCACAAAGACGCGCCCAGCTAGGTGCTAGATAAGTGACCTATTTGAGTCCGGCGTCTTTTTTCTCGCTAACGACGACCAACGATGACTCGCTTGGCGTCGACTTCGTCCAGCGGAAACAAAGTGTTGAAAATACTGGTGATAGCGAGCGGCCTCACCAGCTTTGCTTTGCGGGTGCAAACGTCTTGACCTTCCGTGATGTTTGATCGTTTCGATGACTGTAGCGGCTATGGACGGCACGCCTTCAGAACGCCCTTTTATAGGTGCACACTTATTGGACGCAGCCCCTGATGGGTGGCAGAATCCTACAGTCTCGAAAAATGTGTTGTAATATCTCACCACCTTAGCGTCGTTGCCTGTATGATTGGTGGGCGAGAATAGGGTTAGGAAAGTTTTCATCGGAATGTTCTGGGCTCGATATAGAAGGTACATTAGACAATAAAGACCGCAAACATCCGAGGCTATGCTTTGAAGTTGTAGCGTGCTATGAGACGTGTGGGAAGTATTTTTGCGTATAAATGCCAGATGTGACTTTATACGAGGTGGAAAAGCATAACTGTCAAAATATTCTCCCACGCCGTTCTTGTCAATAAATATGGTGACCCAATGCGTCCCAAGCTTTGTGTGTGGATCGGTGTTGATGACTAGAGCGGCAGGTGGAGCTATTATTGCGGTTAGTTGATCAGCAGGTAAAAAACCCCGACCGTAAAGAATGGAACCACGAGGTTGTTTTCAGAGCACGTCTTATGGTGTGCGTGTCCATCTTCAATCATCTAATCTCGAAGTACCCAAACGATGGATGCCAAACAGAAATTCCATACAGAACTATGTGCCATACACATGGTGCGGCCAAATTTAAGTGTTTTCAAAGACGAACAATCTCTGTCGTCCAGATCTACGACGGGTGTAGGCATATATTTGACTAGAAACTTTTTCTTTTCTGCTCCCTTGAAGTAGACGGTTTAGCACGCGTTGAGGCACGGGAGATGAGGGATTCGAGCAGGCTGTAATCCACATCACCGCTATCCCAGGCAGTACCCTGCAGTTTGTTGACGATTTAGTCGGCTTGCTTTTTAGCGGCGACTGAAAATTCCTCGATAGCGTATGGGGTTTTTAACACCCGATGTTGAAGTAATGTACCGCATACAGATAAAACACTCAGTGCCTTAACGATAAACTCTTTGGTGTCACCGATGAAGCTCCGGGAATCCACAATGACGTCCATGATTTAAATGACGAGTGTAAGCGGCAGGAAGCCGTTTATATTAACTTCCATAATCGGTCACAACGTTTCTGTCCTTGTCGATGGTAATGATGTTGGTAAACTTCCCGTATACGATACAGTTTATGGTTTCGGTGAGAGCTCTGGTGAAGCTCACTTCGATGCTCAGAGAGCCACGCCTCGTCAAATTTCAATGTGATGTTATGTGGGTGGACAGATTTGGTGTGAGATCGAAAGCCATGAGATGATATCACTTAGGGAAGGCTATCCGTGTGATGTCGCTACCATCGTTCATGAAATGGATACACGTTCCAGAAAACAGGGTGTGGTAGGACATGACAGAATTGCCATTTGAAAAATCTTACTGTAGCGGTTTCGACGGCACTTTTTCCCCGTCCACGTACAGCGAGAAATGATTCATGATGTAGGTTTGGAAGTTTAACGGTTTCTTGGTGGCGTCTCCGTTGAATGTCGCGTTTGATACAAATTTCACGATGCATCGTTTCGGTAACTGTCCGGTCAATACGTTGTCCAGTGATTTCCCTTGCACACCCGTAGAAATGGTAAGTGTTTTTAGTTCCACGCGGGTGATGGAATACTTTGCGGTAGTGACGTTTGATGCCGCGGCATGTGCAAACAGTATAGTGCTACTTTGACACGTCGCATTAGTAGGCCGGATTCAGCGATGTGAACCTTAAGTGAGGGAGTTCAAGGACGGCCATAAGATTAAACCCGTCTCTGGAACGGACCAACTTGACTCTTAGCTCGGTGCCTTTCAAAAGGTATTTCTCTTGGTTAAACACTTCACCGTGTATTATTATTATTATTATTGTTTAACGGCCCATCACACATCTAGGTCATTAGGGCCTTGAAATATATTAAAAACATAATAAAATCCCCATAAGGGAAAGAGATAAAACCTTCACCCTCTGAGACACTCCATAGGAGTGCTCAAATGGGCTCTTGGTATAAATTAAGTGATACACCTGCTAAAAAAAGACCACAAGTGTATCACTCCAATAAAAAGACAAAACAAACATTATAAATATAACACGTTAAAAAAACAGAACATGCTAGAATGATAATACGTTAAAAAGACAAAACAACATGTTAAATTGTAATAAAACTGTTAAAAAGATCCCAATATGAGATAATATCCAAAAGAGCCACTTTATAAAAGTGACTCAAATGGCATTAAAAAGATCCACCTGGCGTATAAAACGGAGTAAACAAATAACTCCATCCGCACTATCGCGTAATAAAAAACGTAGGTCACCTTTAAAATCAAGAGCCAGGCGGATAGGGGCATATTTACGACACTCCACCAAAATGTGACACACACTCAGAGGAGCATCGCAAAGCTCACACACTAGGGTGGGTCCCCTCTCAATAAAAACCCATGGGTCAATGAAGTGTGTCCGACACGGAGTCTTGTCACGACAACCTCCTCTCTTCTAGACTTTCGTATAGAAGAGGCCATCGCGACACACCGTCCCTGATGGACCGCAGCTTGTTCTGAGCAGGGGTCGAGACCCACTGCTTGTGCCAGGTGCGTAAGACTCCACGCCGAACACAACCCTTTAGATCTAAAAACATGACACCCAGACTCGCCTCCGGAGGCAGGCGTGCTGCCTCCTTGGCTGCCTGGTCCGCCAGTTCATTTCCTGAAAGACCGGCATGACCAGGAATCCAGCAAAAGGCGAGCCGGGTGCTTAATGAATCAATTTTAAAAATTTGCTCATGTATCATCTGCACGAGGGGATTCAAAGAGTAGAGAGTGGACAATGCCAACAGAGCACTCATGGAATCCGTGCAGATGAGGACAGAACGGTGACTACTTCGGTAAACAAAACACAAAGATTTTAAAATGGCATATAATTCAGCCGTAAAAACACTGGTTTCATTAGGTAAATCAAATTTAAAATTGGATCCTTCCACAACAAAAGCACATCCCACGGAGGCTCCAGATTTAGAGCCATCAGAGTAGATGCGCTCTTAAGTGTGAAAGCGAGTGGAGAGGAGCTCATTAAAGGTCCTCTCATATACAAAGTTTGGGGTGGTCGTTTTATGGAACTTGGCAAGATCAAAATGGCATTTCGGAGGGCGTATCTTCCAGGGAGAAACTCGACCTGGTGATGTGGGGATAGCCTTTGGCAGGACTATCCCACACGTGTCGAAAACCGATAGCATCCGGATCCCAACCGGCCTTGTACTACGCCATTTAGTTTCATAAAAGACACGGTTAGGGGATGAAACACAGGGCGGTAAGCAACAATATTTGGCATGCAATGCAATTTCGAAACGTAAGATGCCAGGAGATAAGACCGCCGGTAAGAAAGAGGGGGCTCACCAGCGTCGGCACAGATGCTGACGACTGGACTGGTACGAAAAGCACCAGTAGCCAGTCGAGTGCCAGCATGGTGGACGCTTTCGATCATCTTTAACGCCGAGGGTCTACCGGAACCATATACAAAACTGCCGTAATCAAGTTTTGATCTCACCAAGGCTCTATAGAGGCGCATCAAGGTTTCCCTATCAGCACCCCAAGAGCGACCACTCACAACTTTAAGTAAATTCAAACTTTAACACACCTCGCTTTCAGGTCTTTGATGTGGGGGATCCAAGTTAGTTTAAAATCGAATAAAATTCCCAGGAACCTTACGGTCTCGGAGACAGGTAAAACAACGTTGTTCATTAAAATATTGGGGGCTGGCTCTATTCCGCGTAATCTATGGAAGTGGACGACAGTCGTCTTGGCCGCAGAGAAACGAAAACCATTACGAGATGCCCACAACCATAGATTGTTTACAGCGAGTTGTATCTGTCGTTCAGCCCTGTGGAGACTTGATGAACTGCAATAAATTGCGTAGTCATCCACAAAAAGGCATGAACGAACAGGTAAGTACACGTTGTCTACAATGCTATTTATCGCAATAGCGAACAACGTGCAGCTCAAAGGACTGCCCTGGGGCACCCCATTTTCTTGAATAAAATCATCGGATAAGGTGTTGTTTAACCTTACCCGGAAGTGTCTATCTGACATAAAATTAGCTAAAAAAATAGGGAGGCTCCCCCGGAACCCCCAATTAAAAAGGTTTATTAAGATGCCGTAACGCCATGTAGTATCGTACGCCTTCTCCAAATCAAAGAAAACAGCCAAAAGATGCTGTTTATAGAGAAAAGCGTCACGAACAGCAGTCTCAAGACGGACGAGATGATCATCCGTGGATCGGTTACGGCGAAAACCACATTGAATATTGGATAGCAGATTGCGGGATTCTAAACACCATATAAGTCGTTTATTTATCATTTTTTCTAATATTTTGCATACACAGCTAGTTAAGGCTATCGGTCTATAACTAGTTGGCTCTAATTTTTCCTTGCCACTTTTATATATTGTGATAACGGTTGCTTGCCTCCACAGTGTTGGGAATTGACGAGATTCCCAAACACAATTGTAGAGGTCTAAGAGGAACGCCCATCCAGCAGGGGACAGTTGGCGCAACATTTCATAATGGATATCATCCGGGCCAGAAGTTGTATTGCCCGCCTGGGACAGGGCATAAGTAAGTTCCTCTTTAGTAAAGGGGGAGTTATAATCCTCCCCCCGACTTTGACCAAAATCAATAGTAAGGCGCTCGATGCTGCGTTTATGCACCGCGAACTCGTTAGAGTAGCTCACAGTGCTAGAAATAGAGGCGAACATCGAGCCCAATACAATGGCGACCTCAGCAGGGGAGGAGACGAGTGAACCGTTATACATTAGTGCGGGTATATTATTAATGGTATTTTTGCTACTACGTAATTTACGAATATGGTCCCAAGCTTTGGTTGTGGGAGTGGAAATAGTAAGGGTAGAAATAAACCGTCTCCAAGACTCTCTTCTGCTTTCTCGAATAATACGGCAATCTCTAGCACGTAGAATCCGGAATGACTCCATATTCTCCGAAGTAGGACGTCGATGAAAGAGACGTAGGGCCCTTCGACGGTTAGAAATAGCCAGCCGGCACTCCTCGTTCCACCAGGGAACAGGACGGTGGCGCGGGTTTTGCGAGGATTTAGGGATGGATGCCCTCGCCGCCGCTATGACCGTCGAAGTAAATTGCCTAGCCTTAACATCGACGTCAGGAGAATGGGGTTCGTCGAATACGGCGAGCTCGCGGAATTTATCCCAGTTAGCACGTTTAAGAACCCATTGGGGGAACCTTGCTGTACTGGGAGGATCTTTAATTTGTGAAAGCAGAATGGGAAAGTGATCGCTGCCACATAGGTCCGAGTGAACCTCCCAAAGGAAGTGAGCAGCAATCCCGGGGCTACATGGGGCTAGGTCGATGGCAGAGGATACACCATTAAAGTTGGAGAAGTGTGTCTGGGTCCCGGTGTTCATTAACACCAGGTTTCCCGAGACAAGAATATCCTCTACCATCCTCCCGCGGGTGTCTGTAAAATTAGACCCCCACACCAGGTTATGCGCGTTAAAGTCCCCCAAGATGATATAGGGGGCGGGAAGTTGTATAAAGAGGGTCTCTAGAGTCATCTTGGAAACACGTTAACCTGGTGGGAGGTAAATACAGCATACGGTTACCTCCATAGGAAGGGAGGCTCTGACAGCAATCACTTGGAAATCAGATACAATATTTATAAACTTATGATATATGTTGCTACGTGCAAATATAGCTACACCTTCGCTAGCCCGATCAAAGAGTGGCTTGTCGGTACGATATACATCGTACCCATGAAGCTTCGGGTTGTCAGTTGGGCGGAAGTGGGTTTCCTGCAAACACAAGATGGGAGGGTGCAGGGAAGAAATTAGTAGTTTAATTTCCTCTGCACGAGCATAGAAACCCCTACAATTCCATTGTATTAGCGTCATTATTTATTAATATATAATTTAATTAAATATCCTCACAATCCATAACACTATCCTTTAAAAATAAAAATTTATTGAGGACTTTTTTAGGTCCTCTTGCTTTTCCCAATCTCTCTTGGACCTCTCGCTTCAGGAGAGGCTTTGGTTTGTCCTGTAGAGCCTGGGACGGGGGATCCTTACGCGAAGGCTTTGTTAAAGCCTTCGACGCTTTTTTTTAGAGTTATTTTTTCGGCGGTCCCTCGCTGGTCCTTCCCCAAGGCACCAGTGGGACTCGCCTTTGCGACCTCGCCTGTACCACCACTCATCCCGACCTCCGGAGATCCTGAGGGGGGGTTGAGCGGCTCGACAACGGTCGCAGATGGTTTAGGACCCCGAGGAGGACTCAGGGGTGTTCCTCGAGTGGGGCTCGGCGGTGATCCTCGAGGAGGACTCGGAGGGGGTATAGGTGGTGGAGGCGACTTCGATGGGGGTGTCGCCCCTTGTACTGTTTTTGGTACCACCATAGATGGTGCTGGTTGCCTTTTAGTGTCTCGAGTAGAGACGAGTGGCACAGGTCGTGTAGGCGTATTGGCAATATTAACTGCGCAATGGCAGTTGGGGCAATTTATGTTCTGGATTACAATCTGACTATAAGATGTCTGAAATACCGGAGCTTGACTGGATACATATTCCTTGGGGGCCTGGGCATAAGGGATCTTCTTTTCACATTGGATCTCCAGGATTTTTTTCTCCACCTTCCATTTCGGACAGGTCCGAGACCAAGCAGAATGCGGACCCTTGCAGTTGACGCAGAACTTAGGAGACTCACACGGTGTATCGTGAACGTCCTGTCCGCAATCTGCACAGGTTGGCCTTCCACGGCATCTTAGCTTCGTATGCCCAAATTCCTGGCACTGAAAGCAGCGCCGAGGATTGGGAACGTATGGCCTGACTCTGAGCACATGGAAGCCCGCTCGAACCTCCTTTGGGAGGATGGGAGTCGCAAAGGTGAGGATGTATTTATCCGTCTTTTTCTCTTGTCCGTTCTTTTTGGTAATGATACGGTAGACCTCGGTGACGTGCTGAGGGAAAGCTCCTCAGAGATATCCTCAATGCTCACGCAGTCGAAGTCATAACAAGTGACCACTCCCTTGCAAACATTGAGGAACCTGTGGGGCTCCACCTTCACCTGTATATTTGCCGTATTACTCAACGGTATTTCGGAGATCGCCATAATTTTCGAGGATTGTGTGTCAGTCTTAGTCTGTATCATAATGGTGCCATCACGTAGTTTCCTTATTAAAACGTAAGATTTTGCCGCTCCATTTATCACTCTTTCGAGGATAAATGGGCTCACACGTTTCAGATCTTGACTTTCATCTACTCGAGACATCACCAGGAAGCGGGGCTGGGGCCTCACTACTTCCTGGCTTTTTATCAAAACAGGGCTGGACGGCCTTACCCGTTTCCGTCTCTTATCATTAATACGGCCCTGTGAGGGGCCGGGCAGTAAGATGCCAGCAGAACTTGGCAGTACGGTGCCAGCGGACAGTAAGGTGTCAGCTGTGACAATGGACTCAATCATGAGCTGGAGGACAACCTGCAAAAGTACTCGGATCGTAGACCCAGGTTTATCCCAGTTGGTTCTACCACATAGGGCCCTGTTAACTCTTCCGACGAGAGGCTCCATACGACGCTAGACATGACAACCTTCATATGGAGCATCGCCGGAAGAGAGGTCACCGCAGCAAGTGTATGCAGGAAAGCGCTAATTTTACGTCCGGAACCATCATGAACGCAACCGGTCTTTTCTCAAGGTAGGGTACCCGGTTGTCATCCCTAAGGCCCTGCTACCAAGATATTACAACCGGCGCACTTTCACTCAGGAGCTCAAGGCAGTGGTATCCAATATTAACCAAAGGAGAGCCGTGTTAGATGCCAAGGTCGTCAACAGAGGGGCCAAAGGTCTCTGTGCAGGATTTAACGGCAGGGGAAGGGAAGAAAGAAGGAAGAAGTAAGGAAAGAGAAGGCGGAAGAGGGAAAAAAGAAAGAGAAGGAAAAAGGAAAAAAAAGAAATTGATAGGAAAGAGGTAGGATAGGGTTTTCCTGCACGAGGTACATCCTGCACAGATGCCTCCCCTTTTAGTCGCCTCTTACGACAAGCAGGGGTTACTGCGGGACTATTCTAAACCCCGTCCCGCAGGGGGGTTCACCGTGTAGATACCTCAAAAGATACGTCTTACTTTTTGCGGTGAGACTGCGACGGACCTCAAATCCTTTGTTGCCTGCGTTAACCTCCTCAAAGGTTCCGGGGCTGTCTGCGAACCATAAACCACTGTTGGCATCACTGTTTTAATTGAGCAACGTCTCAATGTACAATCTATAAGCATACGTGTTGCTGGGCGGTGAGACTAGTTTTTGGTTTAAAAACACATCCACCTGTATGAATCGCGAAAACAACCAGTTGTTGACGGGAGCGATTTGATTCACCTCTCTGAAAGCGCCACCATCGGGTTTCATGATGGCTGCCCTGAGATAGAGCATAGTCTATGAAAGATCGATCTAGAATTCGCCTTGACAGGTAACGATAAATTCGTTGGGCGAAATCGTCGGTGAGGGAAGAGTCATGTTTTTACTGGAGCCATTGTCCACTTTCAAGACTGATTTGCGTGGGTGGGAAAGAATAGAGATAGAGTTCACTGCTGGCACACTCATGACATTTCAACTGAAAATACCTACCGCTGTTTTTATTGACCTTTTTACGTTGTGCAACGACAGAAGACTAACGTCGGTGCTTCCTACGACACCCTTTATATCCTGAGCCGGTCATCAATGTGTCTATCTTCTGCTCCATCTTGCGTTTCAGGTTTGTTCCAGCCTTGCCAACACGCTGCCATAGAGCCTCTTTGAAAGGACAACACTGATTGGAGACGTCAGAGAGCACGTTGATATCCGTATGAAGCACCTGTTTTCCAATGGCTTTAGCGCCGCTTCTCAGCAATGGTACGACGCTTTTGAAAAGACCACTGAAAAAACTTCCTATCCCATACCCTCGTTGATAGGGAACACCGTGGTAGATCGAAGATATACCTGTTACAGCCTGGTTGATGTAGTATCCTTGGTAGGGACAATTCATGTTGAGCAGCGTCGAAAATGAGGTTTCACGCACACTTTTCCAAACTCGAATGGTACAGGTTCACCTCACCAGTGTCTGTTCTTATATTGCTTTCTAGGCTTTCAATTTCCCTTCTAAGCACGAGCATGTAATGCAACGGGCCATAGCTAACTGTCTTATGTATGCCGTAGAGATAGTTTGTGTTGTTGATACCGATGATACCTAACAGCGGTACCACGTCACCCACGGGCTGAGGATCGACGATATCCATGTAGACATACATTTGCGAGGACAAGCCTAGTAGAATATTTGGCGGCGTACGGTGACTTTGGGACGTTGATAAGATTATTCTAAGGATTGAAACCAAGCTGTAGACTTAGTTGACTTGATATAGTCAGCAGCTATATATTTGGTGAAGAAGAAACAAGGTCCACTTTTTTGTTGGGGTTTGTGTACTTGAATACATACTGGAATCTCCTTTAAACGCCTCTACTTCGTTTAGGGCTTTGACCAATTCATGGATAGTTATGTAGTTTCCAGGAGGGATGTGCTCCTTGAATATTTGTTTTACGCCGTTAGCGTCCACCCACTTGTACCATACAATATTTTGACCCTCGGGTACGGTCGTGAAAGAACGCGGATATTGGAATTCGGCGAGAGCGACTTCCCACCGGCCTTCGAGTGTAAGATGGTAAGGTAGTTGCGTAATGAAATTCGTGAGGATATTTTTCGGGGAATATCCCATAGAGCTGTCGCTCGGCAAAGTGACTAAAACTGTTCCTTCATTGTAGGGCTCTGACGTAACTGGCAGGAATCCAAGAATTAAACTTGGCGGGGTAACCTTTCCACTGCACGTACACTTTCTTTCTGACGCCTTTAACCTTGACACGTAGTATTTTATCAACTTTAAAGGTTTTGGGAAGACGTACGCTTTTTATTTCGGGTTCGTAAAACGTTCCCTCCACCTCCTCACCGTCCAGATTGGTCAGCCTGTAAACGACTGGTTGTTGCAACACGACACTGCTGACGGTGAAAGATTCTTCACTCCAATTGCTTTCGTAGCCCTTTTCAAACAGCATTTTGGATTTGCTAATACGCACCGTGTCACCGACTTTCTTTTTTGGCTTACTATTCGAGTTTGGACGCCGTTTGCCATAGAGATTTTCTCTGACTTGAAGCACATTGGTTTCTGAAACGTAGGCAGGCGCCATATTGATACTGGAATGTTTTGCGCCGTTTTAAGCATTGACGAGATCTTTGAGGACATCCACATACCGACATGTGCTATTTGTGGTAAATTAGCGCCACATGCGCCCTTTCAGAGTTCTATTGAATCGTTTCACGATGCTTGCCTTCACGTCCGGATTATGAGTGGTGTAGTAATGCACGCCTTCTTGCTTGAGAAATTTCCAGACTAGACGTGTCGTGAAATCTGTCTTCTTGTCCCTCTGTAAACTTAAAAGGTTTACGGCCACTTTGTTTGAAAATGTCCCGAAAGGCGTCTCTCACGACGCTCCCCATCTTGGATGGAAGCGTTCTCACCCAGGCCGTCTTGCTAAACACGTCGATGACGGTGAGCAAATACACTGCACCGTCGTTGATTTTCCGAGACTTCGTATATCGTCGAGATCGGCTTGCCAGAGATCATCAATGTTTGACACCACGTACTTGTTGCGTGGAAACTTTTTTATCACCGGTTTGTGTAGGGTATAAGAGTCCTGTGCACGAATCCACTCACACACTGTTTTGTTTGGATTCTCACGGCATACCATCAGGAATAATTGTACGTCCCACAGTATAGGAGCCTTTGCCGTAGACTTTTTAATAAGCCTTCACTATCTTGGACTTATTGCAATAAGCCTGGAATAAACTAGACTGATTAAGCGAACAAAGGTGCATTTCCTTAATAGCCTAACTCTGTAGGGGTTCATAGGAATAAGCCTAAAAGTAATCAGGCTGATAAGTAAATATACTATTATTTTCCAATTAGCCTGGATTATTGTAAGCTGACGGTGCCTTTTGCATTAAGCCGGATTTTTCAATTCACATACGACATATATATAATATATATATATATATAATACATTTATATAATATATATACATAAATATATACATATAAGTACATTATATATATATTACGGAAGTCTTTAAATTTGAAAATTGTTGTAATGATCTGTGGGTGTGATATTCCTCTTTCCTCTAACAGTGTATATTATTTCGTTTATGCTCTTTGGTAAAATGTGCAACAATATCTTTTTCAAATATCTTACGAGTTTTAAGTTAATATGTCTTTTTTATTTACAGTACCGAGAAAGTCCATGCTGTACATCCTCCCCACATTAAAAAAAACCCAGCCCTTTTGCACAAAAAAATCTATAAATTTGTTTGTGGATATAACTTAGGGGGAAAAAATACCATGCTAGAAAATTACGAAGCTTAGCTCCGTCGGTAGTCCATCCACCTACGGAGCTAAGAGCCCGGACTCGGTCCAAGGCATGGCTGAGAAATGTATCATTGGTGGAATATGGGTTTACCCTTTCACAGTGATAAAGTGACGGTCGGGGATGGATTCTGTATCTGTCCTAGGTTTAAGATTAGAGTAATTAGTACAATGGCGTACAACCCTGAACAGGCAGTAAGATACGCGGCGCTAAAATAAAAGTTTTAAAAAACAGCACCGACAACCTACAATGGCATCACGTAACATAATTTGAAAGCCACAATTGTATGTATTAGCTAGGTTCAGGTTACAGACGTGTCCAGATGGACACTTACAATATGTGTATTTGTGTACAGAATGTCTACATCAATATTACACCTTCCCCTTTACCACTCCACAATTATAATATCTTTGTATGTCCTTTCTCGTTAAATTTCTTTGTATTGTGTTCCTTTGTTCAGACGTAATGAGTTAGTTTAATAACAACTATCATACATATTTTGTTGGTCCCAAGTTCAATTCCCGTGTCCAGATGTCATTTTTTAATTTAAATAATATGTAGGTGAGGCTATAACCGTAATTAACAGATACTAATATTCGACATCATGTAAATACTTAATCTATTAGTTTGGCATATCTTTATATAGTACACTTAGTGTAAATTATATTTATGTTTTTACTAATTACATTAGTGTTAGTAATGAGAAATATCCAAAACAGAAATAATGTACCCACAATTTTATGGCGGGACAAAGGGAAACCATTTAGAAAGATACACCCTGTGTTTACCCATTCGGGATTTGAACGCTGACCACCGTTTATCGTTAAAATAAACTAAATGAGCTTAGTGTTTAAATCAAGTTAAGTTAACTTTAAAAATGAACCAACGGTTTAGTTTGGTCCCGGGGTACCTGGCGGTCTAAGGGTAAGGTGTCAGACTTCTGTACTGGGGGTTAGGGATTCAATCCTCGGTCCCAGCACAGATTTATCTGATTGCCAAACCCTTCCTTGCCCTCTGACAATACGTGGATTAATCACAACTTGTAAATGTGTGGAATTTCAGGCCTCCACCGTGGTTCGGATCCCACGTTAAACTGTAAGTCCTCATTTTCATCTCACAATCACCCTACCATTACACATGAGCATAAGTGCGTATAACCCGACGGGTAGTATGATGATGATAATAATAATGATACTATTTTGGTCCTTGACTTAAGCCCCCCACAAACTGGCAGGTCCAGAGCGTGAAAGACCCATATGATGGACCTGTCACACGCCAGAACCGTGAGAAAATTGTCAATGTGTGGGGTAGGCATTTTGGAAGGACAGGTGGCGAGTGGCCTGTCGGCCGGTTTGGAATTCCATACCTGTGGCATGTCATGTCAAATCAAACGTCCCACTCTGTGGAGGCGAAAGGCGAGATCTATGGCAGGCGAGACTCAATGCGCATGCTCAATGCACTTTGCTCTCCTCATTACTTGAGTTTTGTTGCTACTTTAATTCTTCAAGTGTAGTGTGGTGAATTTGTTATTATATAATTTGATTTGTATTTTATTTTCAATGAGAGATTTCACTAGCGTAAACAAGAAGTCAATCAAATCATCATTCATGTGAAGATAACTCCTCCAAAAGTACCATGTCAGATAAATGATCCCTTTTTAGATACCAATGCTTAATCCAAAACCTCTTCATAGCACGTTTCCTTCTTCTGTTCTCTTCCTCAATGACACTTACTACTACAATAATAGCTGCCATTTTTTTCCGATTCATTATGAACCTCTCGTCATAAGTGCTTGTAGGAAACTGGCGCTTCATCCGTAGTCAGACCTGCGTTTGCAGCCTCTAGGTCTGTGGACAAACGAGGCAACAGTTCTGGCCTCTGACAGGTCCGGCATGTGGCCTTTCACAGGCCGGACCTGCCAGCCTGTGGGGAGGGCTTTAATGTTTTCATTCATAATAGCCAGAGAAGACTGTCTACCTGCTAATCCGCCCCCTCCCTCTACCCTCCCTGCCCTACCTAAAGCTTCATCCCAAGACTTTCCAATCACTCCACCGCTGACGAAGATAGGTTTTTTGGTTCTCAACGTGTACCGTTTACGTCACACCTTGTTGTCTGATTGGGAGGTGTGCCGCTTCACGGCACCTCGATTGCTCTGAGGAGAGATGATGTGGTGGAGTATGGGACAGTGAAGTCGGGGTTGAGGTACGAGACGGACGATGAGAAACGAGGCAATGATTGTACTGTGAAAAGTGTTAAGATAGGATGACAGATAAGTGGATTCGAGTGTACCTGCCCGTACTAGGTTAAAATTAAATCATCGGTGAATTATGACGGAGTTTGCTTTTCTTTGTTTGATTTTCAAGTGAAACGTTACCCAGCCACGTAAAATAAGGAATAAGACGTGTTTAGCAGTGACGCATTGGTACTCATGATATCGGGAAAAATGTATCCAGTGGTAGTAAAAGGGTACAATAGATGGTAGCAGAGCGTGGTTTAGTGACGAAACGGCAACTAGAATTTTCAGAAAAATTAAATTAATTAATTAATTAGTTAATTTAATTAAATTCGCGAGTGAGGTAATGGAATAACTTGCGAAGGAAACACCACCCGACGTCCTACGATCCAAAAGTCAACAAGGAATGATCTAAGAACCGGGTCGAATGACGTCCAGACTGACCACACAAAGTAACTACAAAGCACGACAGCAACAATCGGCTGGGACAAGAAAGGATGGGCCGAAGTGAGGTAATGGTCACCGAATTATCTCGTCACGTGAGAGTCTCGGAGCATCTTAACAACTCTCCAGGTATTCGGGAATGCCAGAGGGTGACCCACTTCAAAAAAAAGCTAAGTACACTCATATCCAAACATTATTAGCGTAGTTATTTTGATCAATAGGGAGAAGAAAGGTACAACTTTGTAATAGTATAGTGACCGGTACTATTGAGTCGTGGGCCGGATCAACTCGTTTGGACTACAGTGTGCAAAGAAACATTAACTGGAAAAACATTTTTATTGGTATGATTATTGGGTGTCGACCCTTTGGGGCATTAATCGTGACGATGTGACCATGGATATAGCCATGGATGACATGTATATTGTGTATAAGTTCACTTTTGAAGAAGGGATCGAAAATTTTCCACCAGACTAAATTGTACACCTTTTTTAATTTTTTTTAATATAGCAAGTTATAGTGGTGGTCCGCGGGTTTGATATTGATGTGAAAAAAAGTCAATATTTGTTGAACATATATACCATGTCAGCATAAGACAAGTCAACTTGATGTTTATACAGCAACAAGGAGAGTGTAAAACAGGTCGACTGTTGTTAAAAAGGAACATGTTAAATGGGAACATTTATAAAAAAAAAAACGCAAACAAACTTGTTATTGGAAATTGGATGAGTGATCCAACATTGAACAAAATGCAAACGGTTATATTTTGTTTGGACTAATCTTTTGAACCTAGCTTTGATAAACTAAATCTATATTGTTTGTACACAAAATTGATTTACTATATATTCATAAAAATTCTCGTGATTTTAAGAAGTAACAGTTACATATCTTACGATGTTGGGATACATTGGTAGTTGGACAGAATTATTTTCTACTAAGGTTCACTTAAAAACAAACGTTGGTCCTATATTAAACCGTTGTTAATAAGTTTTGATTATGTTTATCTTTAACCTTATAATATAATATGTAGGACTTTTGATATCCAATGCGGATAAAATGTTCTGGGGACTTTATAATTTTATATGGACATTAACTTTTTGACTTGGGGTTGTGAATCAAAATTAGCTTTCAGTCTTCTTATGTTACTTCAATATTGTTAGTTCGTCATAGCGTTATATATTTTTACAAATATTGGGTGATTCCATGTATAATATTAAGTTGTTGGCGGATTTCTTACGGCAACTAAGATATAGTTTAGATATTGTTTACATTGTATGTCATGTGGAGCCTATAGGCACATTCAACGGATTTTGATGATTTAAAGCCCACTCGTTTGACAAACTAAGAATGCTGAGATTTTGTTATTAACATTAGGCGGGACTATGTTTATCATGGGGACTATGTAATTTTTCTTGGACATTAACCTTTTCGAGTTGGTGTAGTAAAATCAAAATTAGTTTTTCAATCCTTTAATGTTATGTCAATATTATTTCTTCATTGTGCAATATATACATAAACTTCCAAACATTGGGCTATTTAGCATATAATATTAGAGTGTTAAGGGGCTTATTACGTCAACAAATGTATAGTTTAGAAATTGTTTATATTGTATGTCGCGTGGAGTTTCATGGCCTGTCCAAAGAACTTTGATAATTTACAGGACACTTTTTATAAACTAAGCGTACTGAGTTTTTTATAACAAAAGATGGAACTCTGTTTATGATGGGTGGGGGGGAGGGGAGACCTTATAATTGTTCATGGACTTCAAATTTTTGAGTGTGCGTAGTATATCAAAATCAGTTTTTTAATATTTCATGTTACGTCGATAATGTTATTTCGTCATTGTGTAATATGCATAGATTTTTCAGTTGTTCGGTGATTAAGTTTATAATATTGGGGTGTTTAGTTTTTTTAAAATCAACAAAGGATGATTTTAAAATTGTTTACATCATATGTCACCTCGGAGTGTCTCGGCTCAATCTGAAAGCGTTGATAATTTACGGGGCATTTGTTTACTAAACCAAGAATACTGGGGTTTTTGTTAACAACGCGGGGGGAATCTATTTTTTCCTGGTTGACGTGTAGCATCCAGGAGATATGGATCCGACTAGGCTGGTAAAGGACGAATTGTTCTACGAGATTTCAATAAGGGGTGTGACCCCGGCCAGTTCAGTGGTGGAGATGAGATGTTAGTTGTCGTACTTAGTAGATCGAGAGGACGACGAAAGGGGGGGGTATTGATCTAGATGGAACTGTTTCCTGGATTTGCAACAGAGGGCCCTCACCTGTTACGTAAGCTTGAAATATTAAGAGAAGAAACTAGGGGGAATCCGAAGCCTAGTTATTCCCAAGGGAAGAAATGGTTAACTACGAGTCAACACATTCTCGACAGAGCAGAGCGTGCCCGACTGGACGACCCATCTTTGGAGGAAAAAATAAAAAAACTCCTTGGAATAAAGATCTCAATTACCTACATGTCTCCTATCCTTAATAAAGGGCCCTAAAGGAGAGGAGAAGAAATCAGACATAAGGTAATTTGACGCACAAAAAACGTTGGGATGGACAGACACGGTAGGACCGGGGACGAACACCACAAGGAAAGGTGAGGTGGTGACCAACAATCAGGGAACTAGTTCACTGACAGAAGGAGCGTCCCTCAATGTAACTCGTTCGGAAGCAGAACATGACCAAACCCGTTGGAACGAGCCAGTGTTGGAGAGTTTAACACACAGGATACCCACTGAGGGAAGAAGTCGGCTGGTGTTTGTTCTCAATCTTGTGCGTGACTGGAAAGTCAAGTTTACGGATCAGATACAACCGATAGACTTTATCGAAAGAGTAACTGAACTCAAATAAATGTATCAACTCACGGACAAAGAGAGGTTGGAAGCCTTGCCGGAACTATTCACAGGGAGAGGACTGAGTTGGGTCCGGAACAACATGATCACCTGGAAAACCTGGGACGATTTCATAGGGGTTTTAGATTTAACTTTTTCCCTTCAAATTACCAGATGACATTAGAAGACGATATTAGAGGATGACAACAGGGACCACGAGAATGTGTGGCCGAGTATCTAGTGGACATCCTGACCCTAATACGACGCCACGGGGAGTTTTAATGGAGTGTTGCACGTTTGTTTGCGTTCAGGGAACCAAGGAGCGCAAAGTGTCAGCCAGGAAAGAAGGGAAATAACCTGTTACGGGGAGTGAGAATCAGTATGGGAAAAACATCTACTGTCACTCTCTTAGATACAGGGGCGGGAGATAATGTACTTTCTGGAGAATTCTACCACAAACTCCAAGAAAACGGATTAGTACAAAGGGTAGAAAGGTGTGCCTTAACATGTATATTAGCCAATGGACAACCCTTGAAGGTCGAATAAAAGGCCAAAGTATCGCTAAGAATAGGACCATATAAGTGGCCTGTCTGGTTTTTGATATCTCCTTCATTGTTCACGGATGTCATCTTAGGAAAGAGATTCATAGGGAATTTGGGACAGAAGATAGATTTTCACAAGGAGGAGGTGACGTTCCCGTTTTCAACAGAATTTGTGGTACCATTAGAGATTATAGGTAGCTTAGAAGAGAGGCCGGTCAGTGTAATAGGTGACTCAACGAGGGTGGAGTTGGTGAGTCTGAAAGAAGAATTTCCTGACGTAGTGACAAGCAAGGTTGGGTGTACCGACGTAATGACACACTCGATTGGACTAGACGATCCAACCCCGGTGAGATCCAAACCTTATTACTATGCACCTCCTAAGTTTCAGATATTAAAAGACCACACACAATCTTTGGAACAGAAGGGTATAATAAGACGCTCAAACAGTCCCTACGCTTCTCCTTGCTTTCTGATTTCTAAAGAAAACAAAGAGGGGCGGTTAGTTACAGATTATAGAAAATTAAACTGGAAGAGCAAATATGAGGCGACACCGATGCCTACCATAGAGATGGCGTTGCAGTTCTTGGGTGGAACCACAGTGTACACAATTATCGACCTTAACAAGGCATATTACCAGATACCACTGTCCGAAGAGACCAGACCGTTGACTGCCATCATTTCACAGGTTGGGTTGTACGAGTTCAACGTATTACTGTTTGGGTTAGCCACTGGGGCCCAAATACTCACACGACTCTTAAACACAATTTTTGGGGACATACAGCATGTTTTTTGTTCAACTATTTGGATGGCCTAGTGGTGTACTCTAAAAACAGGGAAGAACACGTGGAACACGTGAGAGAAGTACTCACCAGGCTCTGAAGGTCAAGATTAACGGTAAATCCTGATAAGAAAGCTGTTCGCTGTGTCAGAAATTGACTTTTGGGACACCGTATCTCATCCAAGGGGTTGTCTATTAACTCAGAGAAGACAAAAGATATACGAGAGTTTCATTTACCCAAAACGGGACGAAAATTAGCCCAGTTCTTAGGAATGGTAGGATTTTATGGATGGTTTATCCCCAATCTCTCGTCAAAAGCAGGCGCACTGTACGAGAACAAGAAGACGGAAACCTTCTCAGATGGTCAGAAACCAGCAAGGAGGCCTTCCATAGCCTCCAAGAGGACCTTGTAATTCCACCGGTCCTAAAGATGGCGGATTTCGAACAGAAGTTCATATTACAGACGGACACCTCATCAACTGGGTTGGGAGCAGTGGCCCGGATAGAAGCGGGGGGTATGCGGCTGGTAGATAATGCTGGTAGGATACTACAGTCACGAGAAGAATTACCCTACGTATGAACTGGAAGCTCTGGCCGTGGTGTTCGGGACTGAGAGATTCCGGGCGTATCTGGAGCATAACCAGTTTGACCTGCATTGCGACAATCAAGTACTTCCCTGGCTACTGAATCACCCCAGATAGACAGGTAAGATCGGGAGGTGGATAGCATGGTTGGCATCTCTGCGGTTTGAAGTAGTCCATATCCCGTGAAAGAATAACTGCGTTGCGGATGGCCTGTTTTGGATGTTTGAAGAAGATTAGATTGGCGCCAGTAGAGAGGAAATAGGGGACCCAGTTCCACTAGAGATATTGGGACAAATGCCGAAGATCTTTTCGTCCATTAGGTTAGCTCAGAAAAATGATCCTATTTTGGAAAAGGTTTGTAAAGCTCTTTCTGAGGGAAAACCGCTGGCCAAATTCAAAATGCAGGGAGAAATTCTATTGACTAGACCCTCAGAGAAGATGGACTGGAAGGTCGTTGTCCCGGTGATACATACTGACGTCGTGATAAGGTATTACCACGAATGTCCCTTGGGAGGACATTTAGGGATAGCAAAAACAATTGCGAAAGTAATAAAGATGTTCTATTGGGAACGTATAAACCAGGATATAAGAGAACGCGTGAGGAGTTACGGGACGTTACCCGTGCTAAACTAGCCCAAATGATAAGGAATGGTGCGTCGTGCTCGGAAATCACGAGCTTTTCAATGCAAATATTGTTTATCGATTTCTTTGGACCACTACCCCAGTCGAAAGTAGTATTTATACATATTTTGACAGCAATAGACGGATTTACTAAGTACGTTTGGATGATTCCCGCTAGAAGAGCGACGGTGGAGGTGGCAATGAAACTACTGGATGAGAACATCTTCTGAAATTTTGGACCACCTTTAACTATAGTATTCAACAGCGGGAGTAAGTTCCGGTAGTTTTTTTTAAGGATATGTGCTTTGCGAGGGACATTCGACATATTAATACTTCCCCTTACTATCCCAACCCGTAACAATTGGAGAGGTTCCACCAGAACCTGAAAAACGCGCTTATTGCGTATCATCACGCGAATCATAGGAGGTGGGATGCGAACCTGACATGGCTGCAACTCACATTTAACACAGCTGAACATACGGGCCATGGAAGAACCCCATTCAAACTCTTACTTGGGTATGAGCCATTACAACCGATTACTATCCAGTTGGAGATACTCCTGGAGGACTGGGAGGAGATGCCCTCCCAGTCGTCAGTACAGCGTTGGGTCGAGGTTCTAGAACGTCTAAAAAAGACTCATGAAACTGTATCCCGACGGTACAACAAAGTTAGGGAGTCAGTCCCATACAAGGTAGGAGACGATGCATAACATAAGCAAGGCTGGAGAAGAAGTTACCGCTAAACTTGACTTTAGGTGGTCCGCTCTTGCTATTATTGAATGGTTTTTGACACCAGTTACGGTGCAATTAAGGGAGCTGGAGTCGGGTCGGCTCACTCGGAAGGCTCAAGTCAGTACCACGGCTTAAAAGTAGATTTGAAAAGAGGGGTAGGAGGTTCCTCTGACTAGGGGATTTCCACCTTTTGTTGGTATAACTTGTGATTTTGACATGTTTTGGCTAGTTTTTTTTACGCCAGACCGGTGACGAGTTTGGATGAAACGGGATAGGGATGCATTAAGTTATTTAAGGTTTAGTCTGTAAGTCTTCATATGCATTTATGGTTATAAATTTGTGTAATTCGGTGGCCACCTGAAATATTCTCTGTGTTTTTTCTGTCCAAGTTTGAATTCTGTGTTTATACTGATTTAATATATTTGGTAATATTCCATTTTTGTTTGTATATTGAAAATTCTTCTTTGTAAGATAGGAAAAAAGGAGGGGTCGACAATCACGTCTCAGAGCGACAGCACTCGTAGAGGTGGAAGGAAGCCTGAAGCGTGTATTGGCGCATGCGCGAAGAGCAGGTGATGAGGAGAACCAAAACAAAAAATAATGTATTTCAATATTTTTTCGTAAGTTACCATTCCAGTAGAGTTAAATGTGGCCCATCAACAACGATCACACAAAACAACCACCGCATCGGCTAGGCCATGTAAGTCCAATTCCATCCACTGTTCTTTAAGGGTCGGTATTTACTTTGTTGGAGGTTGAGATAATTAAGTGTGTGGCTAATTTCAACTAGCCGGGCACAATGCCAATAGTGTTACTTAAATAAGATTCAAAAGTGACGCGAGTAAAACAAAAATTACCAACCAGTAGTTTGAGCGTCACAGATAAAATATTTCAATAGCAGTCCGCTGTTTGCTAACCAGTTTTATGACGCGTCCCGGGGTTGGTCGCTGGAAAACTCAACATGCTAGTCGCCAGACTACCTCAGTTACAAGCTCACTCTTTTTGATTGAGCAATTATTGAACATTTAATGTCCATTCATGGTAGCTTTCTTTCGACATTATGTATAGTACAACGATCTAAATTTTGCTTCAGTTTGTTGCAGTCCCTTTGCCACGAAAAATAGTTTATTATTATTATCTTATTAGTCTGCAGTTTATATTCTTTTCATTCTATGGATGAATCTAAAATATTTCTTGTTGCGTCTATTATATCTGTAATAATAATAGAGATCCAACCAAATCCTCTACAGAGCTCGGGTCACTTGACATTTTTTAATAAATATTAAATATTCTAGAAGCCATAAGAAGGTTCTTGCAGCTAGAATATAAAAATGATTGAAATTCCACAGCTTTTGCGTAGCATGGTGTGCGAAACGTAAGTAAAAACCCACTACTGACCAGTTCGTAACTTCAATCACTAACTAGTCATATCACAGTTTAGTATCTCCGCAGGCGAAAGGCCTGAGTTGGGTGATAAGAAATAACCTGAGCAATAACTAAAACATTTATAAAATTATATAATCACTTGCATTGTATTTGAATTTTTTCTCCTCACTATATTAATTATAGCAAATTACCAAAGTAAATATAAAGCTATAACTGAAACATGCCTGTACCCCAAATAGGGTCGTGACCCTTAGGTTGAAAACCAATGATTTAAACTTTTGAGTTGCAGTAGTAGAGTGTTTAAAATTAACCTAGTTAGTTCTGGTTATACTACTGGTCTAGGTTATTCAAATTTTATTACATTAAGAGGATAGGCTCAAAGAAGGTAAAATTTATTGGAAATGTACCCTCAGATAAAGAAAGATGAGTGAGTATTATTTAAGAAAAAAAATATGATACGGTGCATCGCACATTCTTTCTCTCTTTTTAATCTTAAAATAGAGACATCTACCAAAAATTCGTAAAATTTATGAAACGAAATAATGTATACTGTTCTATGTAGAAACACGTCACCAAAGAGTATGAAAGAAATAATATACAATGTTACAGAAACAATGAGAAAATAGGAACACCTCCAAATAGCATAACAATCAATTTTATTTTCAAAGACTTGAATACAAAAATATATATTTACTTATAGCTCATAAACTATTGATTTAATAAATATAATATATCTAAAACAGAAGAGTTTTATATTAAATAGTACCACATCTTTACAGTGATAAATTATTTCGTATCTTAAATAGTTGGGGAAATATGAACGAAATTCAAAATTTCTACTCAATTTTAGTACCCGAAATGTCAATTTAGTGTAAAAGTGAAAATCGCCATTTTGTTTGTAATGTTAAATTAACACTGTCTCAATACAAAATTTAATAATAATCGTAGTAACGAATTTTGAGAAAAACAATTTGTTCTCCTTATGCCCATCAGTAAACTACCCTTAATTTTAGGACTAGCTATCCAATTTCAAAAAACCTTCGTGGGAACCTTATTAAAATCCTAAATACCAAGTCTTAGCCCAATCGGTAAAATGGTTTCGGTTCCAATTGGAGATATAAACTTTATTTATTGAGCTGTAGTTAATATGATAATACACTAAATTGTCTAATTAAAATATATAGGGTACCATGAAGTAAAATAAAATCAGTATGATAATTAAGTTCAAGTTAAAATTAATCTGCATAATGTAACTAAAATAAATTTCTCTAAAAATGTATAGCCAAATTTCCTCCAGTTAGTTTGCCTAAAATATTCTATATGTCCATAAATAACTATATTCATTAAACCTTGTATAGTTTACAAATTCAGATATTAATTTGTATTTCTACCTTGCACAGAAGACATTATGGAAATTAGGTATTTTCTGACTAGTCTGTAAATAGTAATTATATGTCCTGTATATTGTTGATTTTGCCAGTACAATGAGAAAGTTTATCAATTGTTTTGCTATATAAGATACACTTGAGTGGTTAGCATGAATTATAGAAAATACCTTCTACAAGAGTTCTGTTCAACAATCTTCTTAGTAAACTCATGACAAACAAACCATTACAGCGAGAGCTCAATGCAGGGTCCATGTGCATAGCAGTTACCAGGAACATTACACCACAGACACAAGTCAGTCTGGTATCTCTACCAAACAGGTGTAGCCAGGTGGCCGTGGAGAAATCTACAAGAAATGTCTGTATCGCAATTATCCGTGGGGTGCTGGTACAATATTCTCCATGGGAACACATCACTCCAATTAGACCTACCGTCTGGAAGACCACCATCAATCAGTTTGGCAGTACACTCAATAAACAGTTTCTTACGTGGTTGAGGAAATTCAACATATTTCCCAAGAAGACTAGTCAAGTAAACTACTTAGTCACATTTGTATTAACCTGTATTTGTTGTATACAGGTAACTTTTAAACAACAAACATTTGCCAAGCACTGCGAATTGAGCATATAAAAAAACCTGACAGTACACCAATTGAAATATTATTCAAACCTACAAGGTGGAGTTTGTAAAATAACAAATTTTAAGTTTTGTCTCAGCCTTTTTTTTAAGACATATAAGTCGAAGAGACACGACTCTATAAGAAAGGTGGGTGATTCCAGCTCCCCCCAATCGTATATCAGCAAACATATAATGTGACTTTAAACCATGATTGCCATTCCCAAACATATTGACATACAACCTGTTAATATCACAAATAAATTTCTCTGGAGGGTTTGGGTTACTGTAAGCAAATGGGTCAACTTAGATCCAGAAAGTTTATTTATTAACAAAATTCTACCTCTATAAGAGGTCATGTACAGTCAACGAGTCCACTTCACCAAAACGCCGACAAAATTTATTTTCTGCCTCGATCCAGTTATAAAGATATTTATATCCCTTAAAAGACCATCGGTAATTATTTAGATCATCCTTTCTAAAGGATTTCCGGGAAGTAAGGACGAATTTGACTTTCGTGCCATTTTCTCATATGATGGTCGGCATATCTCTTCTTCGTTTCAGGACGAACGGAATAAAATTCACACCACTAACTGTTGGCTGAATCGTGGAGCAGATGACAACTGAGCAACGTATCCAAGTGATAAAAAGTTTTTACAAAAACAGTGAAAGTCCCACGGCAACCGTTCGTGAATTGCGTGTGACACTCGGATGTAATGCTGCTCCAACCGAATCATCAGTTTGGAAGTTGATCTGGAAGTTTGAGACAACTGGTTCTGTTTCAAACGTTAAGAAAACACTTTTACGACGTCACGACACGCACGACACGACCCCAGTCTAAGTTCAGTCAGTGCAGTGAAACGTTGTTTATTTGTTCATTGTGCCATTTATCCGTGCCGACTGAAGTGGGTAGTGTTAGTGAGTTGAATGACAACAGTGCTTGTTCATAACGCGTCAGTGTAGTGTAACGTTGCCAACGAGTGTATTTTGTTTATTCGTGATATATTACGTGCCGACTAAGGTCGGGTTTGTGTTAGTGAGTTGAACGAAAACAGCATAACGCAACAGTGCTTGTACACAACGCATAAGTGCATTGCAACGTCGTCAACGAGTGTATTTTTGTATTATATTATTATTATTATGTTTATCGTGATTTAATTACATGCCGACTGAAGTCGGGTAGGGTGGTATACCGCAAGGGACAAGTAAAGAGGGGGAAATGGCCTCCGTCTCGGACGTAGATATAGACGTTGAAGGAACGGACGATGATGACATGGAAGACCAAGACCAGCGGAAGGGGCCATCCAACACTGAAACAGATAAAATCTTTGAGCAGTTTCTGGACTCAAGTGGAAGCTCAGGACTAAGCCGGGACAGGAAGTTCTAAAATCGAAGGCTATTAAAGTCAATAACAAGTTTGCTAGGTTGTCTAGCCTACGTGATGAACCA
>JBCFYV010000433.1:0-118058 GCA_039000515.1 Timema cristinae | reverse complement strand
ATTCAAAGAAAAAAAGTTATTTTAAACTTGTGTTGGCATATGGGGACTTATATTTATAAATTTCCTCAGGAGGAGCACCATAAATCTGAAACGTGTTAAGGGGCTCCACTCCAAAAAACTGGAAAACGTATCCTCAAAAAATATTCCGTATAAGTGACGAACAAATCCCACTTGCTCAGGCCTTCAAAACACACAAGAGGCGTTCCTCTTAAACGGTCCAAACTTGTCAAAAATAATTTCTGGGCAACACGGCGGGTCCAAGATAACTACTTGATGGCCCCTGGTCCAGAAAACCACTCATTAAACTCTCAAAAACCTTTCGGGGTTGGCCCTGGGTCCCAAATGCCTGCCCCCTAAAAACTTCAACAAAAAAACTCCTAACTCGGGTGGCCCAGGTCTCAATGCCTGCCCCTAAAACTCCAAGGTAGTCACCAGGACCTTCTGCGACAAAATCACTCTCTTGTCAAACGTCGAAGGCTCCAAGTCCTGACATCAACAAAACCAAGCCACTGTATGGCAGGAATTTTCCCTTGGACTCAAACTCAACTCTATTCGGAAAGTTTTCCCTTTTAAAATTTACTGCCTGTCCCCTAACTTTGCTCTCCAGGACACTCAACACTTTGTACGCCTAAAAATCTATCCACAAAAAACGAAAACCAAATCTCACAAAAAATGGGGCTTACAAAATTCCCCTTTAGTATGCCACAAGGTCACTTGGGAAAAGTGGTCGTTACTAGGACCATGTGTATTTTTTTACTTTAAAGAATTAGAGTAATTTTAATTACAAAACCAATTTGCTCAATTACCCCCGAGTTTATATTCGCTTATAAATGTTGTATTTAATAAGCCTTAACCACTCTAAATAAAAAATTTATTTTTTTTAGAATTATTTTCCACCTGGGAAACTTTAATGCATAAATCGGATATCTTTTTTATTGTTCATTATTTTTTATGATAACTTTATCAACTTTATTATTAATCGGATGATGCTTTTACATAAAACTTTAGTCCTACATTATGCAAATTTTTTGTTATCGTAAAAGATTTTTCATGTCTATGAGGAGTGATACCTGATGAGGATTATGGTGTACCCTTCTTCATTTCCTTAGGAGGACAGGATAAAGGGGACCCACTGTGCTTCCATGGATTTCCTCTGAGCCGCCGTCCAACCTGCTCGGGTATCCTATACTCCATTTGGATCTGATTTTGACACACTTGCTGGATGGAGGTAAAGAGTAGTAAACTGGATTTTGCTGAAACCAAACCACAACTGATAATACTTGGTCTTGTCAAGTGGGACAAAACTCTAGGCCTAAACTTACTCTGGTGGCCCTACTTTCAGCTTTACAATGAAATTGGTTGTAAACCCATTACATCACTCTTGGCCTCATAATTGATTGGACCTCCTTTCCAATAATACTGGATATTGTGGGCCTTACTCCTCTCTGGATTGTAGGCTATTTTGCTTATTATTTACACGGGCACCACCCACCAAATTGCCCCTTAAAATCAAATTCTCCTTGTCCACACTAGGGACTGCACAAATACCAGGCCTTCACCCCAATTCTAACTGAGGTTTTGTCTACAAAGTTGTCATGGGACCCTTTTGGCCCCCTACCACACTCCACAGTTCTTAGTTGTGGGATCCCCACTTCACTTTCCACATTGACACCAATGGTTCACTATCACTATCATGGGGTGCAATTACCTCAAAACATTATCATAAATAACAAAAAACAACATCCTTTGTGCACAAACTCCCTCCTCATGCTGTCACATGACCGGGATATAGTTGGACAATAGTGTCAACCAAATCAACATTGATGTCCTTTAACTACCCTCATACACACTCACTGTCTTGAGATATGATAGCCTTCCCACATTCTTTATCATTTCATGGGCAATTGCACTTATTATTTCCAACCCTAACCTCACATTGGTAACCTCAACCTATTTCTTGGTTTTACCCCCCCAGTTTAAGGTAACCCCTTAAACAAGTTTACCTCTCTAAGCTGGCGATTTGAGTTGATTAACTTTTTTTAGTGGTCCCATGTTCTCAAACTTAGTGTCTCCTTGTGCGCCTTTCTGTCATACTAGCTGCCAAAGAATAGTTGTTTGGAACATGTACATATGCGTGGATCATCCCACGAAAACAATACCTACACCCTTTTATTTGGCATTTTGGCCACCATTCTTTAGGGGCCTAACAGCAGTTTACATAAAACTTGGGCCCTACCAAAGTTGTCTAAGACATGATTGTAAATACCAAGCCTAGTTCAACCTCAGCGCATATTCCACCTCCAAAATACGAACATTTACTTAAAATTTATTTTTACACCAAAACAACAACTCCCAATTAAAACAACAAACAACAATACCATTACATTGTGGTCCAAACCTTGAAATATCAATTTTAAATTTACCTAAATTGAAATTTTATCTAAAATGTACTTGATTTTTGCCATCTAAAATTGTTACTTCATATTGCAATTAAATTTAAAAAAACAATGATATTATAAAAAAATATATATAGCTATATTATTAAACATGAATTTAAAAAAATAATAACGATACGCTGTGGATGGGACCGGTCGGGTGTTTCCATCTTCATTTCATTAAGCAGTTTTCTTCTATCAGCGCAGCGCGTTGCTCCATCGGCGTCCGCTGGTTGATGCGTCGTAGATGTGCTGTCTTATATCCAAATCTCGGTGCCCCCACGTTGGGCGCCCTTTTTGTAAACCCAGTCTGCTGTCTCTCATCTTCTTACTTAACGGTTGTCGTCCACGGGCCAGTCAGGTTGGGTCGGTAGTGCAAGCTCGGGTTATAAATATAATGGTGGGGGTAGAGGTACTCAGCCGATTAAAAAATTAGAGTTAAGTGTTAGTATTTTGGTTTTTTAAATTTCCCAAAAATTTACATGATTTGTAATACGACTAATTTAGATGAATGAATATGGTTACATTGATATGGTCTTTTTTAGCACCTGGGACTAGATATCCTCTCCCCCTCTTTATCAGGTTGGAAAATGGTATGGTTAATTACCGTCTAATCTATGTTAGTGTTAACGTCCTGTTACCCGATCGCGTCTGTCCAGTCTCTATGTCGCGTCTCACGCTCCCTTTCCAATATTAACGTAAAACTGAGCGGCTTCCAAGCGATAGCACATGATTGGCCAGGAGTACGCGGGCCAAAAATCTCCCCATCCCAATGAAGACCACCGATGCAAAAGCCACCAGGTGCATCTCCCCAGCCTTACGGGTTCAGATATCACTTCGGTTGCACGATTGCTTAAAAAATGAAAAGTAAAAAGTAATAAATTTGGATGATTCTTAATCTTCCAAAACAAAGACTTTAAAATAATGAAAAAGTTATAAGATTAAAAGTTTTAATAGGCCTGAAAATGAAGGTTTAAGAATTGAAATTTAAAATATGCATTTTCTTACAACTTTGGTTATGTTTACATGACTTATATTACCCATAAAAAACCCCCACATTTTCTTTATAAATTATCCATTTACATAGTAATAAAAGATAATTAAAATTAGGCATAGGACGAATGGGGAATTGGAGTTGAAAAATGTATGTTTATCAGTTTAGTACTCTGGTAGTTGAGCTATATTAATATACATTACAAAGAAAAAAACTAATGTAAATTTTAAAACAAGAAAATAGTGGAGAATAAGGGCCCTAAAACCCTGGACCACTTAAACACGGCTGTCAATCTTCTACGTCATGTCTAGTTGTCCACAAGTCCATTTCGTATTTCGCCCGTGCCTCTTTAAGGTCTGGTCTTATGTAGCTGTCTTTGCTCTATATGACGCTTAACAGTGCAATCTGGTCTAAGAATTCTTCCAATAGATTGGGTCCCTCAGTACTTCGGCCTACTAATCTTTCATTGGGATTCTATCTCTACGGTAGTTCCTTTCATGCTACTAGTGTAATATGGACACAACTCAAGCACCAGAGGGTTCAGGGGTTCCTCCTCCTCACCACATTGTCTAAATTCCCCGACTCTATCAATACGGCTTCCTTAGAGGATGCCGGGTACCGGTCCCCTTTCTCCGTGATGAAGTGGATAAAGACTCCGAGATGGCTGGAGGTGGAGGTGCTTATTCTCTAGTCTCTCACCCACATTTGGGGAAACAATTGATACGTCCTCCTACCCTGTCCACTTCTCTCCCTAACTTCTCTGCCACCCTTCCAACAGGGGATATTTCCGCTCTTCTCCAAAAGGTTTTCCCAATTCGGGTGTGGTGGGAGGAGTTTAACTTCTCCAAGTTTTCTCTTTTTAGCCAGTACCCCGCAACACTTTTTCCTTATGAGGAGATTCAACGGGCCATACACTAGGGCAACAGGACAAGAATTAAACAGATTCACTAGCCCCTTGGTTAAAAAATTGTTGCAACTCTTTTTCGAGGCTTTACTCACCTCAAAGTTGGGATCGCTAGTGCGATCCCCAGTGACTACTGCGCAAATCAAAGTGTGCATTTTTTGAACGACCTCACTTTTAAACGCGAAATGTTACTAAAAAGGCAGATACTAATATGAAGGAGCTCCTGTCGGGCTGGGCGGTCACCTAAAAGGCAAAGCTTTCAGGTAGCACCCTCCACCCGCCCCCATCCTCTAACTCAAGCCCCTTCGTCATTAGTACCTAATCCTGCCACCACAAATAAGTTTTTACTTCTGGACTTGCACATTATAAAAAAAATTGAAAACACGGATGGACCCTTTTTTTAACTAAAGGAATGGCTGTCAACTGCAAATATTTATTAAGGAGCTGTGAGGAAGAATTTGCCAGACGTTTAGAAATACCAAGTTATTTAAGAAATAAGTAGTTAGATATATTGAAAAATATTGTTTTTTCAATAAAAATGAGGGAGAAAAGTTATGGACCAGTTTAAACGGTTTAGATTTTTTTAACTCTTAAAGAGTTTAAAAAAATAAAAAATTCGGGGAGTCTTCATTATATAAATCGCGTAAAAACAATTCACACAATTTGTGAACCTATAAAAAATATGACTTTATTTTTGATAGAAGGAAGGCTATTTAAGAGGTGTCTAACTATTTTTGCTTTTAATCTTAGATGTACCATTTACACGTAAAGGTTCTTCTTTTTTTAACTTTATATTTCTTAAAATTCAAGCCTTCTAGCCACTCAGAGAAAAACTTCTTATAATGTTGGCCAAGGGATTTTGTAGTAAGATAGAAGGAAAACTATGTTTTAAAATATCGGGATTTCTAAAGGGTGCGTGGGTCTTAAGGTGCTCTCCATTATGTGACCCCCAACTTTGAGTATCCTGATCTGGGAATGATTTTTGAGCACATATCTTTTATTAAAAAAACACATTTTTAATTTGGATAATAAAGATAGGTTGTTGGTTTTAAAACCAAACTTTAGTTTAGGAATACCCATAGTTTTCGTTATTTTTCTTATAAAAACACTGTATTAAAAACATATTTTTCTAAAAAGGTGTTCATTAAAAGTTACTTTTGTTTTATTTTTATAGTACCATTCTATTGCCTGTACATACCAACATTAGTGGATGTTATTTCCTGTGAAAAGATAAGGTTTGAAAGTTTGAATAATATAAATAAAATTACTTAAACAATCATTTGAAAAACAAAGAATTAGGAATCATATGCTTTGAAAAAAATTTTAAAGTTCTACCAAACGTTTAAATATTAAAGCTTACATACTAATCCAAAACAAAACTATAATCAAAAACTTATGTCTAACCTATAACAGAATCTTATAACATTACATTTAGCGATGAGGGGTACTATTCTAAACAGATTAAACAATTTCATATTTTAGAAAAAAATTCTAAGCGTGGTTGAAAGTTAACAGGAGTGGATTTTATTTTTTGAATTTAGACTTAAGATTATTATTGCTCAATATATATAGAAAGAATTTAATTGATTACAAATTTTTTATTGTTATTTGATGTAATAAAATAAAATAGGGCTGATCAAAATTGTTAGTTTCTCGGAACTACTCCTAAATCAGTCAACATCTCGCTGTCGTACCATCACTTAAGAGTCCTTCACAATGACTTTTGTAAGTTTGTTTGATGATTTTGGTCCTTGTCAGAATTTATTATAGGACAGCAGTAATTTCTCATTTATTGTAACTCTTTAATATTATTCGTTTCTTTCATTGATTTTTTTAATTTAGTTTTTCAGTTACCATGTTATGGTGACCTGGTGGTTCTTGGGGTTAAGGTGTCAGACTTCTGTGCTGGGCGGACGGGGGGTTCAATCCTCGGTCCCGGCACAGAATTTATCTGATTTTTAAAACCCTTCCTTCACCTCTGGACATTACATCATGTGAATGTGAGGAATGCCAGGCTCGCCCACAGTGGTTCGGATTCCACGTTTTTAAAACTGTAGGTTCCTTTCATTTCATCTCACAATTCAACCCTTACCATTTCACATTTTAGGCGTTAAGTGGCGTATACACCCGAAGGGTAAGTTAAAGACCGCAGGTGCTAAAATAATAATAATAAACCATGTAGTTTGACACTATTCTGTCGTTAAATATCTTGTCGGGATTGAGTATTCACAGTATTTTTTTTAATGCTGGTAAATTCAAAAGGAAGTCAACGGGACCCAAACCATAACTAGTTAGCACTTAGAAATATTACAAAATTATTCTAAATTCCAAATATATTCGTTTCAAATTGGTTTAACCTCATAAACTTAAAATTTTTTACGTGTCAACACTCTAATATCTTTAATTTTAATTTTAGCAATGTTTCAATAAAAATATTGTATATCTTAAAGTGTATATTAAATACTCAATCATTTTCAATAACCTAATATACAGATGTTAACCTTTTAACCCAAAAAAGTTTTTATTAGTTTTGAATTCTTGAAAATTACATGGACTTGAAACTTTGGTTTTGGGTTCGTACAACCTATTTTGGTTATCTTTAAGTTTAAACATTTGTTGTATCGGTGTTGTTTTATTATATTTTCGGGGACTTGTATACATTATATATTGACAAATTAATGATGGAATTATGATTACATGTGTAGTTTTTCATTATTTGACAAATGATGTTATTCATATGTTAACCTAATTTACATTGTGATCTTGCACCCAATTTTATTTTATTACGGTCAATTAAATTAACAAATTGTATTCAACAATTTTTTCTATTATTTTTTGGAGCCAAATATAAATCTAAGGTTTTAAAATTCTAAAATCTAGATATTAAAAACCAAGTTTAATAATATGAAGAATCATATCGAAAACAAAAAACTATTGAAATTAACAAGGCCTTTGGTTGAAGCTTCAAACAATTAAAAATACAAAACTGTTAGCTAAACGTAGCCAAAATCTGAATCTATCAAAACTTTACTTACTAAATTCTTGAATTGGCTATAATTAATTTATTAATAATATTAGTTAATTTGTGAAGGATGTAGGTAGATAAAACTTAAATTTCATGATAGCCATTCTCATGCGACTCGATCCTACAATAAAAAATGAGTACATTGCAAAAATAAAACAGATAGGCAAAATGCGATACAGGTTCCAAAGTTAGCAAATGGCCCACTGATTTTACTCACTATTGGGAAAGTTATTCCTTCCGGTTTTCGTTTGTGTTTAACGACTCTGGATTAGTGGATATTCAAATTATTCTGGAATAAAGAAATATTTCCAAGTGGGCAAAAGGAAGAGTACAAGAAAGGCAACGTTGAGAACGGAACGGAAAAGGGGGAGTGGGGGAGGAGTCTCCTAGGTAAATTTTTTTTTTTTATAAATTTGGGGGGATACTCAAGCCTTGAAATCGAAGTTTTAGGGAGTCTACTGTATTTTTAATTTTATTTGTTAATCGGATTTTTTTAAAAGGGCTACAAGGTGTTATTTGTTTTGAAACTCACACTCATTGTTTGTGGGAAAATTAAAAAGTTTTGGTTCGAAAATAATTAAGTATCAAAATTGAAAAAAACATTACCTAAAAACTAAAACGATCCAGGCCTACAATGTGTAGATGTCAGTACAATATACAGGTTAACAATAAAGCTCAATAACTGATTTAATAGTCATTAATTTACTAATGTCTCTTTTCCCTAAAAAAGTAGAAAATTTGTAGGGCAACTTCACTTTACGGTCTGTTGTTGTTTTACTGTAAAATTAAAAAAAAACATGTACTTTTTATAATTATTTTTAGTTGCTATTACCGTGGACCATGTAACGTTATTCTACGGTAGGTGTAAATAAAATAAGACGATAAATTTTTTACTTCATAAATTATTCAATTATCCATATTTAATATAGCAGCCACAATAATTCAAGTCAAGCAAGGAAGCTCTCGGACTGGATTAGTCAAAATGAAAAACCTAAGCAGTAACTTGGTAGTTTTTACCATTTTATCCACTTACATTTTATATTGAAATTTCTCACCTTCTATTAATCTTTAAAATCCTTGTAAAAAGTAAATATAGAGCTAAATTAACTCAATAATTGTGTTACCACTCAAACACGCACGGGGAACCCCCAGGTGGAAAACCACTGATTGTTTTTTTATAAACACACCTGTGGAACGCAATATTTAACATGTTGAGTCCATGAAATGTATAATCTTCGTTCGGTTTCACTTTATCCAAAAAATTAGCGATTTTAGCCATGTTTTCTTAAAACACTTTTTCAACTGTAAAAAAACAAGCAATAAAAAATGGAATATATCTTTATTTCTACAGTTTTTGACACCTGCTTCATAACCTTATGGAATTTGCCCTAAAATGTTAATACTGGTACCGCGAATAAAAACTATTCAAAAACGTATTGTAATTTCAAGTAGCCTGAGGGTGAAGGGGCATTCTCCTCTCCTTGTCATTTTTTATGGCAATAAAACATGATGACAAATTCGGGAAAACCAGTTTTCTAAAACGTGTGTTATACGGAATTTCATTGCAAAATCGAAACATCATGTAAAAAAATTAAAATGGCACCCCAAATATAAAAAAAAAAGTCTATAGGGGTGAATATAAAAACTATGTTTGTTTAGTTGTTAGGCCTAAATTAATCAAATGAATAAAAAAATATAAGAGCCTGTTACAATATAACATTGCCCCTAAGTTACTCCTATTCATTCATTGTTGGCTTTAGCTAAATTGGCTTTCATTGAAGACCTATTTAATAAACATTGAACTAAGTATTACTTTGACCCTAATTTAAAACTAGTATGGTTACTTGCTAGAAATGGGTGTATTTCAGAAGTCAAACAACTAACAACTAACCTCAATGTCCTCCTCCATTTTCTCTTAGTCAGAGTTCTCATTAAGGGAAAAAACAATAAAATTGTTTGCGTAAACAATTCACTGCATTTATGCCTTAAAAATTTAATAAAGTCTTAATTTAAGGCACTGGTCTGGACCAATTGATAATTTGATATCATAAATAAAAAAAACTGTTGGGGACAGTCTAACGAGCCCACTGGAAAGTCACAACTAAACACAAAATCCAATAATAAAACATTGATGGCTGAGTGATATTTTCCTAATGGGCGTCAGGTTCCCCCCCCACTATGCTTCCGTTTACATTACCGATTCACTCACCGGCCGATTTGTCTTTGCCTACTGATAAACGGCGCTCCTAGACTACTTGATTATACTAAGATTTTCTAAAATCTACAAACATATAAATCTCCTTTCTTGGTTTGTTGGATTTTTGAAGTTGAGATTTTTTGTAGAGTAGAAATCATACAGTTTGGAAAAATTTTTAAATTTGTCTGTAAAAATCTTTGATAGGACTTTACATATTATAAATTATGATGTAAGAGTGTAATCCTAGAATTTACCACAACTAAACGACCTCCAATGATCTCACAAAATTTCACAAGCTCCAGGCTTTAAACCAAACATTGGAGGGGTGACTCCCCCAAAAACACCCTCCCCCCAGCGCAAATGCACCTGGATTAAAAATTAAGTGATTTCACCTTATATAAAAAATGGGAACAATTACCAATTATTAAAGATAATAATTTTACCTGATATATTTCAAATAAGCCTTTGTGAACAAAACATTATATTCTTTGATATTTCCAGAGTTTATATCTA
The DNA here is from genome assembly GCA_039000515.1 of Timema cristinae. Classification (NCBI taxonomy): domain Eukaryota; kingdom Metazoa; phylum Arthropoda; class Insecta; order Phasmatodea; family Timematidae; genus Timema; species Timema cristinae. Next base: position 107,990 of record JBCFYV010000433.1, on the reverse strand, counting down.
ATCAAGATAAACTATGATGATAAAAAAAACAATATAATGTGGAATACATTATTTCTGTTGCAACAATATTCAATCTAATGTTCTCAATAAATGGTTGGATCGTTAGATAGGAAAGGCTCAAGGTCTTACTTTTTCTTAGTGTTTTAAATAATCTAGATAATCTAAAAATTAAACTGTTACGAACAGGGGGCATTATTATAAGATACAGTTGCAACATTTAATTAAAGATTTTAATTACATTCTAACAGTGTGGAAAGCAAAATGCCACGCTTGATTTAAGGTCAATTCTGATCTAAACATTAAAAATTTATTTACGTTTTTTCAATGGATAACAGCCCAAAAAAAAGTTAATATTTATTTAATTACTGCCATTGTGGTTTTAGCTTATGTTTCTTTGGCTATAACTTTTTTAGATTTTTTTAAAACACAAATGTCAAATCTAACCTTCCCTTGACGTACAGGGTTAGTAAATCTTTATGTGCTATTTCAATAAGTTACCCAGTAAGACGACTGTGTTTTTTATTGTTTAAAAGGGACGGTTACTTTAAGTTTTTTAAATTTTTTAAATCTGAAGAAATTATTTATAATTATATCAAATATTTCTTACAAAAATAGTATCTTAACTTATGAAATGTAGTGGCGGTGTCGTTATAAGAGAGGTGAGTTGCTGATCCTATCAACTTTCTTGCCTCTCTTTTACTTCTACAAAAAATTGTATTATAAAATTATTTTAGTATACATATTCATAGTTTATTTAAGGCTAGTAGTGTTTACAATTAAAACCCAAGCAACTAAAATTCGTAGAAAATTTCGTGAGTAGCCATTTTTTTTTATTTCTTAATAGGATTCTTGTTCAGATGTCATTTTTTAAATTAACAAAAAAAATCGGGGTAATATGTCCAATATATTATTATTTATTATTATCATTTTTATTTTTTTTATTATTTATTATTAGCAACCGCGTCTTACTACCAATTCGGGTTATTTAACACACTTTTACGCTAATGTGTAATGGGTAGGGTGATTGTGTGAGATGAAATTGAAGGACCTACAGTTTAAAACGTGGAATCGGAACACGGTGGAGGACCTGGCATTCCACAAACATTCACAAGATGTCTTTCTGAGGTGAAGGAAGGTTTGGTAATCAGAATAAAATCTTTGTTGGCGGGGAACCGAGGAATTGAAATCCCCGGCCGGCACAGATAGGAGTCTGACCACCTTTACCTAGACGCCCCAGGTTCTCCCTCCAATATATCAAATTAATTTAAAAAACCCTTTTCAGGGTTCAGGATCCAGAAGGGGTTAGACACAATCTCCTCATGAAAAAAAATTGTTAAATAATGATAATTAAAAAACAATAATCAGATTACTGTATATTTCTTTGGGAGAAGAAAGAAAACGCTTACTAAACTTTTTAAAGCAAATTGGACCACGTATTGAAGTTACCAGTTCTACTGTATTTAGCTCAAACAATTCAGATTTTTAATTATTTCTCTTTTTAGATATTTTAATTGGTAATATTGTTAAATGATCCTCCCGGACTGGTTTCCGTGAGGGTGCCCCAGGCTCTCTCTACTTCATCTCTCTTTCTCTTCCTCTCTTTTCTCTATCTCTCTCTCTCTCTCTCCACTAAATTTAGAGACAAAACAGTTTTTTGTGCGGCTTTTTGCATACCAGTCAAAAAGAGGGTTTTTTTATTATATTTTTACCTTACAACAGACAAAGGACAGACATAGGGATAAGCTGTAAGACAAATTCTTTGAGACGTAACTTTCCTTAGTATTTATTGGGGACAATGGGCGCTTATAGTTTTGGAATTTCCCATTTATTGAAAATTTGTATTTTTATTTTAATACCTTAACAATATTTGTTGACCATGGCAGTTTCAATTTATGATTTGTGAACCAAAATATAAACTGGCTTTCACTTATTTTTAACCAGTAGTTCCTTCTGGAGCGGGACCGAGTGAAGTTAAAGTTTCAAAGTGTATAAATTATTTGTGAATGAAAAATAAACTAGTATCATTTTGAAATATTTAAGTACATTTATTTACAGAGTTTGAACTTTGATATTCAAACAATGTGTTGTGTGATAAAGCTGGAAAAGTTTAAAAAACTCTACGGCAGATGAGATTATGTTTGGGTTAATTTTTAGACAGCGTATAATCATACAGTGGGAATAATCAAAGTACAGGTTGTGTTTTTAGTTAAGTGTTTTTCATCGGATAGTTTATATACTACTTATCATTAAAATTAAGTCAGTTATTTATAAAATAGTGTTATTTATATACATGGTCTTAATAATTTTTTTTCATATTATTATTTATAGGAAGTGTGTAGAGAAGTTCAAGTTTTAAAACTCGGCGACTTTAAGTATTACTATTTATAATTTATTTTACTTTACCATTGTTATAACTACCCCAACCCGTTGCCGTATTTAGCAAAAAGTATTTAACTGTCGTAGTATAATATTTTTTTTTAAATTTAAGAAATGCTCGTACTGTGATATATAAGAACTGCCAATGCAAACTTCAATAACGTACAAGAACCAAGGGACACCTTTTAGTCATTTCCAGTATTGAGAAAGATACAGTAGATATTTTGGAATTCAAAATTGTATAAAAAAAATTAGGCTTCCTTGATTTTATTTCAGCAATCAATTAAAAAACAATCAGGTATGTGAGTACATTTTAAACCCGAATTGATTTTTAAATGCATGGTAACCAAAATATGGATTGGTAATCAGCTGTGCCCCACAGAAGATGGTTAATCTCGCAAAAACAGTTCCAATCCTTTCCCGTCGGTTGTCACCTTCAAATAAATTAAACATATTGAATCTTTACCTGGGGTTTTCCAACCTAAAAAATTACTACTACCCCCACAAAAGTTTTTCAAACTCACAATCCTCGAGTAGTAAGCTTAGAAACGAAACTAACGCACGAAAAATTCAAAATAATGGAAAAACTATTACGTAGCCAGAAAAAAAAAATTACTTTCTTTAAAAAGAGTTCAATAAGTAGGTTTTTAAAAAAACCAATCCAGATAATCTTCGGGGAAATGAGTGGACCTAATGGTAAAGAAAAAATTTCCCTCCTTACAGCCTGCAACATTTTTTGCAATGCAATTTCAGCATACTGCAAATCTTCTTACACTAAAGATGAGAAACAGTTTGCGTTATTTGTTATTATATATCTCCGGCACTCTACGTTGCATTTGAAAGAAATGGGACTTAAAAAACTTCCGAGTGTTTCTTCTATCTTCCGCTTGGATAAATTCAATTAAATAAAAAGGAACCAACGAATAAAAACGCTTTCATTCAACTTGCTTTGAAAAGTGAAAAAAGCATATTCTGATCCTCTTGAAAAACAGTTGTTTTGATGTTGACGAGATTGGGAGGTATCAGAATGTTCCTACAGTACAATCAAAAGAATGACAGGAAGAAGGATTAAAGATTCCTTGGATCACCCAGGGTCGGAGATCATCACTGCAAAAGCAAAGCCTTTGGTTTGTTTATGATACGCTGGTCTTTTTATTTCATGGAAGCTTCCGGTGTCATAATTAACTTTGCGTCTTGCTAATGTTAAGAGCATTAACTTAAGCCTCATGATTGTAAGAGGGAATTTGGGAAAAATTTAAAATAAAGTTGGAGATTTGAGTGGTACGAGCTCTTGTGTGTGATCAAGGCTCTAATAACAGGGCTGCATTTTTTAAACAAGCTTGGTGTAACAGAAGAAATACATTGTACATTGTTACCAACCAAAAAGAAAGTTCACGTAATTCATGATGTTTTCCCCATTTTTCTAATCCAAAAAATGTTAGAAAATCATCTAATTTCTAAAAGACATTCAGTTTGAGGGACCGCAGGGCTTCTTGGTAAGGATATTGAAAAAGTTTTATGAGCCTTGACGTTTGCAATCAGGTGGAGGTGGGAATACCGAAAAAGCAAGAGCTCTAGTAAAAAATTTAGGACAGAAACCACGTTTCACCCAAAAAGAAATTTTCAAAAATGGCCCGTCAAAGTATTGCGGGGACACAAGTTTTAAGTCATTCCATGGGGAATCTTGCCCATTTTTTTAACAGCCGTTTCCACAAAACAAGATAATTTCAAGACACTCCCTGCACTGCCTGAATTTGCAGGGAGGATTAATAATATATTTGATGCACTATATTCTAAAACTCGTTTCATGTGGTAACCCATTCTTTCCCGTGGCTTTAAGTGAAATAAATCTTCATTGGGAAGGAGTATCTTAAAGATTGGCAAGCTGGATTTGTGGATTCCTGGAAAGTTGTTTGGGAGTAAGAGAATGTGCAAAAACCGTTTTTGTTTTAAACAGTCATAGTAATTAATCTGGAGCCAATCTTTGTTTGTGGGGTCAGGACTAAAACAGGGAGAATATTCATTTCTATGACTTCAAAAATTGAAAATTCAGGATCCAATTGAAATTTTATTTTTTTCAATTTTGAGGACAGACAGGTGGATTGTTAATGCCCCAATCCTTCTGCTTTCTTCAGTTCAAGGGGCTCATCTTAAAGCATTAATGAGCAGCAAATTTGCTTAAAAACCTTTTCCGATCTTCAAAACTGTGAGCCTGATAAAACGAAGAGGGGAACGTTGACTTTAAATGAGGTATATGAGTCCTCAGCCGTAAAGAAAATGTTATTTCTTAAGAAAGTTTTTGCAGAAACAAAAATATTGGAAGATTCCTATGAAGTCGGTGGGTATGGAGGTACGACAGCACTACTACAGCTTTGTGTTAATTCAGTTGTTGACAAAACATCCTTCATTAGAGTCTTGGCTCTGTCAGGTAAGATAAGTATATATTTAAGCTTATTTACTAGTGATATTTCATAATATTAATAATTTTCATAAATTATAGGCAAAATATATTGTTAAATAAGAGCTTTAGGAAATTGATTGGTTAAGACCTTTGATGGACCTGATGTTCCTCCTTTGTGTTTACAGATAGGCCCCACACTCTTGTTAAACTTTTGGCTACACAAATAGTAACTGTGATTTGTAGGGGTATTCATCATAAGAACAGGGGGACATTAATACTTTTAAGTACTTTAGTACTTATATTGTTTTGTAAGTATTCTAGAATGATAAATAGTAGTATTTAGCTTATTTATTAGGCAAAAAACTTTTTCATTCTAACAAGTTCCCAATGCTTTTTGACTAATAAAAAAAAAAACTTACCTCTTTAAGACCTACTTTGAACAAATAATCTCAAAAACCGCAAGCATTGTTAGAACATATTAAAAAGGTCCATGTTGTAGGCCTAGCCGTTATATGCATGTAACCCAAAAATATTCATTCTATCAAAAATAGGAAAATGCTGTGAATTAAGGGCTCTCCTGCTGGACACCATGGATGTAAATAACTATGTTGTTACTCACTTCTAAGACTAATAAACACTCTTTATGTAGCTATGACAGTAAGAGGTATTATTCTGATGGCCCTTCTATTATACCGTGAAGCGCTAAAATGTTGAAAAAATTATCATTCTATCACAGCTAGTAAAAAAACTCTTGACTGTGATATTTTTAATTTGAGACCACTATCTGCTTTTTAAGTCCGGTCATTGAGAGGAGGGACGCCATAAGGCAGGTCTCCACTAATGCGTATCCTCGTCCGTGTCATCGTTGCGTATCATCTAGTGATACGATATGGCGGAAAACACTGTCTTTGTTTGTGTTTTGTATCAATCACTGGAGTATCCATATTAAAAAATGGAGGGATCACGTGACTACGATTACGTTCGAACTTGAAGTGTTTCAGTTCTTGTTAGCTGCAGCAATGGGGAACTATCTCTCACCACGCATCTTGGGTTTTCGCCAGTGTATTGAAATGAATCAGGATGTTTTGGGTCCCAAATTAAGTAACTTTTTACGGTTTAATTTCTATAAATAGTTATGGTCTCATTTCTTATCCACTCCAAGGGGCCTTAAAAACATATATATATAACAAACCATATAAACGGAAAAATAAAGCCGTTACTTAAACAAATCAAAATCTCTAAAAAGGTTGCCGCCGGAAGTCCTCGACCCGACAAATGAACCGATCGAGCCCCATTGAGTATCTTTGTATCACTTTTTGACACGGACCACTTTCAAACCAATTTCCCATCTCCACTGGATTACGATACGCTGATTACGTTTAACTGGGGGTTTACCCCGGTGATAGACCTCAGGGGCGTGTGCGGGTACAGTCCAAAAATATTTTATTTTTTTGTGTTGCAAACGCGTCTTATTTCCCGTTAGAGTGTACGCGCTTATGTACTTACATTTCGCTTATGTTTTTAGAGAAATTCAGGTTATATTAGCAGGAAAATGTACCCCGAATTTGCGTGGAGGGAGATTGGAAAATAATTTCTGAGAAAAAACCTCAAACAGTACACGGCTGAGATTTTTCGAAACCTCGATCTCCCCGTCCATAGGCCAGTCTATTCCCTGCGATAAGTAGCAGGTTAGACCACCAGCACTTGATGCGGCTCTCAAACCAATTTAAAACTGTTTGCTCGATTATAATATTTCTATACACTTTTTTTTTTTTTTTGCGGCAGTTTACTACCACCTACGGGACTATGTACATTTTTTTAAAACATTATTTAATAAGGTTTTGTGAGAAACATCTAAGTCAGTGGTTACCAAAACTAGCTCACGAAATTTTTCAAGGGGTTCGCCAAAATTTTTTCTGTAATGGCGGATTTTTGCAGAACTTTATGAGAAAAATGGGAATATTTAACAATGTTTATTGTCTTACACTGAAATCTGGTTGGTTGGTTATTCGGGAGTTAGAAACTCATACAGATTGTTATAATTTTAAACACTTAAGTTTTTAGTTTTTCCTTTATCAAACCTTCCCTTTCAAAAAAGCAAAATGCATGCAAGAATCAAATTTGTGCTCAAAGGCTTTGGCCTAGGTTGCAGACATTTATCTCAAAATGAACAGTTTAAAAAACATAAAAAACCACTCCCCTTTGCAGGTATTCAATATAACGTTTTTATGTGCAAGGACCGTATCGGAGTCGTAAATAAAAAATTACTTTTGAGAGAAACATGTTATAAGTTAAGCAAACACTACGGTGTGATTTTTGATACTCATTCCCCTACGGTCTTCATGGTAGAAAAATCAGGCTTTCTTTGAACCCGAAATACATTTTAAAGAAACAAGTGTGTTATAGGTCCACTTGAAGGTACTTGGAAAAAACCTTGAACCAAAATAACTTTATTTTCTCAAACCATATAACAATTCGGTTTCGCAATACATTGGAATAGACAGCAGTTTGAAATTATCCAATTATAGCATGAGTGAAAAAGAGCAGCTTCTTGGAAATGTTTACCGAGTTTGAAATTAAAGAAAAAGCTATACATCTTTGTCATTGGTTTCTGGTTATGTTTAAAGGAGGAGTTATCATTGTTAAGAGAATAAGCTATTTAAACGCTTTGTTACATTTTATTTTCCTTTCTTATGCTGACTTTAACGCTCTGTTGCAATCCAAGCAAGGCGCATTCCTTCTCACTAAGTCACGTGAAGAAAGTGGGGGTGTAACTGTTAAAAACCTTTAAAAATAAATACGTAAACCTTTAATCGACATGGAATTCTGTGATTAAAGGAGGGTATTTTCAGTTATGTCAGAGGCAGCACTTTCAAGTACCACTTTAAAAATGAATGTGAAATTCGGATGCTATTTGTGGACAGTAAAGGGATAAGAAAATTTCCACTACAGTGCTTGCTTATTTATTTTTAGTTTTTATTTTTTAAAACAAAATCTATTAATTATTTGAAAAACTTGTTATTAAGTAGTATCAATATTATTTGATTATATTGGGTAAGGTTCCAAAGTACCTACTGAGCTAACGTAGGTTAATTAAAGGTATTAAACATTTAATTAAAGTTAATAAATTAATTTTTATAAAAATTAGTATATAAAATTAAAGTGCGTGGCTTATGGGATATTTTTCCCAGGGGGTTTGTGCAACTTAGGATGATTGTGTAAGGGGTTTGCGAGTCGAGAAAGTTGGGAACCCACTGGTTCTAAGAGAAAGAAATCCTCTTCTGAAATATACTAGTTGGAATTTTTGAAACCCTGGACTTCCCAAACATTGGCAACACTAAATTCAGGCGTTAATCCACGTAGCCACTATAATGACCGGTCTATAATAGTAGCTATTGGATGCTATGTATTTTAAAATCATCAATTACCCGCCTCCTGGTGGCGTTGTTGGCTAAAAACGGCTTGTCGTGTTAAGCTGGACTGCCTTTCAAAGGACGGGGAGATCGAGGTTCAAATTCTTGTACGAGTGAACGTGGGGTGTGGTTTTTCTTAATGGTTTTTTCCCCTTCTCCCTCCACGCAAAATGCGGATTCATTACTCTAAATAATTTCTTCCCATTCCTATCCATTAGAGTAATTTTACTAAAAAAAGCGTATAATACGGAAAATGGGTGTAAGGACGCGGTGCTAAATATAAAAAAAAAAATGTTTCCATTGGGAAATAATTTTAAAAATAGTTTTTTCCCGTTTATATTTAAAAATTTTTCCACTCATCGTATTTAAAGTTTAAAAAAACCAAAAATATTACAGTCGTTTAGTTTTAAAATGTTCCCAAGTGTTTCTGTTATTTAAAAATTACGTAGTAAAACACTAAAGTTTAAATAAACTTTTGTATTTGCTCGGTTCCCGCACAGATTTTATCTGATTTCCAAACCCTTCCTTCAACCTATGACAAGAGTGTATTAATGCTCATCAAACCTTGTGATTGTTTGGAAAATACCAGGGCCTCCAACCGTGGGTTTCGGATCCACGTTTAAAAAACTGTTAGGTACTCTATTTCATCACATAAATCACCCTTACCATTTTTACCACATTAGCGTAAGTGGTTATAAGCCGACTATGGGTTGTAGTAATGGACGAGCGGTGTTAATAATATAATAATAAGAATAATAATATATTATTAATATATAAATAATCAATAATAATAATATGGTATTTTGTGTGAGTACGTGGAATGTAGGCTGGAGTGATATTAAGATATTACACAGACAACGGGTGGGTCAGGCTTTGTATCGTGGGCCGTGAGTTTAGTAAGCCTGCCTTTTTCATTTAGTTAATCATTAAGGGGCCCTACATATAAAATACTTTTATATGGCGGTTATTGAAGGCAATTCTTTCAATATATTATATACCCTACACTCCATTATTTATCCTTAATTTTTGCAAAGCTTTATTTTATTAAATTTCTATGGATGGTAGTGTGTAGCTTATAAAAAAATAAGACTAAAGGTCTAGTTCTGGTCTAAGTATTGTCTAAAATCTAGTCCAGGTCCATTTAAAGTATTGTTTCACCCTTACAGTGTAAAACTAATTATAGGTTACATAAAATATTATTTTGAAACGGCGAGATACAAAATTAAATAGGTATCTCAAATGCTTTCTCCATAACTTGTTATCTTACAATCTGTTATTAATGAATAGTTATTTAAATGGAAAATAATGAGTTATAAAAACTTTTACAAAAATACATTTTAATACGTTATCTAATCTCCTCAATTTAATATTCGATATTTTAATTTTATTTTTATCTGTTCGAATTCTTTAGATATGTTGCTGGGTATCTTGCTCCTACAAGATTAGAGCGGGAAAATTTCATTGTAAACTCTGCAAGAATACATTGACAAAGTGTGATGCCAACATGGAGTCAGGGCATGATTATTTAATTTTTCATTAGAGATATCTTAACAAAGGGCAAGATGATTTAGGGAATCTAAATCAATTTACAGAATATGGTTCACCACCTCATCCGGTTCTTGTCCTAGATCTTTGGTTTGAGCTATTTCCTGTTGTCGCAGCACCAAGAAGGTTATTATACATATAATGTTAGGAAAGGGATTGAGGGAAAAATAAGGCTTAATTACTTACCCTCATGGCTTAAAAACAATGCAAATAAAACAAGCTATTTGCACTAAGCCACCTTCTTTAAAGTTAGGAATCCACAAACACTTTTGCAGTGGACTTGCAAGGTGAAACATTCATGTTTTTAGGGATAACTCGGACGCAAAAATATGTAGAACGTTATTTACACCAATATTTTGCATCTCGTTGAGTGAATTTGGGAGAGAGTTGAGTTACTTGTGGCTAAGCTGATTTTGAGCCCAAATTAAATTTAAATAGCTTAACTGTGTTTTTCACATATTTCTATTGAATTAGACTAATTGTACTAAAAAGTTAGATTTGTAGGGGTTCCATTTCGAAAAAAGTTGAAATTAATGTAAGACTTTATAATTTGGTATTATTTGTGATGTGTTTGCAAACAAAAAAACCAGCTTTTTTGGCTTAACAAAACTTTAGGTAACAAAACTTTTGACTTTTTGATTATAGGTTTTGAGATAGGGTAGTTTAACTAAAACCTTTAGTTGTTGTCTCTAAAATGCTCAAAAATTACTGAATCTAGGGCCAAACATTTCATTAAGACTATATAACTATTGTTTGGTAAGTTTAAAAATATAATTTCGGTATTCCATAAAATAATGGACCATGATGACACAATATTGAACTAGTAAACCTACATTAAGTGGCACAATGTAAATATATTTCAAATTAATTTTTCCTTCTTAAAATTGTGATTATTTTACCTCCCATAGTGCCATTGAAAAGTAGTTTATGAAATTGTATAGAAAATATGTTTTTTCTCTACTAAAAATGAAAAAGTGGAATTTTGTGCTCATATTACGTAAATAGACACTTTTTACTTTGTTATCTAGACCCACGTGTAGAAGGAAAGTATTGAAGATTCGTAAAAAATCTGGCTCAAAATGTTGATATATGTTCCAACGTACCAAAAAATTTGATTGATAGTTGCTTTTTGCTATGCTGTCTTACCTGTGTGTCTTTAGCTAGGCCTAGAGCCGAAACAATTTTTTTACTTGTCAGGTAATAAAAAATTTAGTATCTGGATTTTTATAGGGTTACCCACCAGGAGTTTTTATGAGTTAACTATCCTCCCTAATTGAAGGGTAGTTACTAAAAGGTAAAAAAAGAAAGGAGGATAAAAACAAAGTTCTTGAAAATCTGATCTAAACGATTCTTTATATTAAATGTCGTTTTATCTGGCCATAGTTTTTTTTTATTTATTCATTTTTTAAACTAAATGGCCCTTCTAAATCATCTCATGATAATAATTTAAAGGACAACTTTTTTAAATAAGCAGAAAATTTCAATATTATCTCTGCAAGAATTTGAGGACCACGAAATAACTCATCTATGGTAAAGTTTGTAGTAAATATTATAATTTTTAGGAAAAAATCTTTACTTGAAAATTTAATTTTTATAAAAAAAACCAATAGGGGATGTTCCCATTTTAAATTTTACGAAAGGATTTTTTTTCATTAGTTATTTCCCAAATCCCTCCACGTAGGGCTGTGGCTGTTGAGGAAACATCAAGAGGCTGTTTGATGAGGGGACTATTTAAGTTGATTGATGGGAGGAAAACAAGTGATACATTGATTTGTTGAGGGGGAGTGACTAAGGGAACCATTTTTCATGTGGTAGAAGTATCATGGGTAGGTGTTCGTTGGTTGTATGGGGTTGCAATGCTTGTTGAAGGTAAAAAAGGAATATGTTCCAGGGTAAATAGCTGGGACTCCGGCATTATAATACTTTTATTCTTACCGAGTGGGACCAAGTTAAATTTTCGCCTTAGAAGTTATTTGAAATGAGATTTTGGGCACCTGTTCGAAATGATTCTTCAAATGGCTGAAAAAAACTTAGTTGATGTGTCGAGAGGAGTGTTTGAAAGGGTTGTAGTTGGGGGGTAGGCAGGGCTGCTCCATAACAGTATCGCAGGCTAGTGTCTTTTCCGCTTTCAAAAGCGGAATGGAAAACCCACCGCAACGTTACGTATACGTTACTATGCCTGGTGTGCGAGGGACCTTAAAGAAAACAAATTTTGAGGAAATATTTATTATGGTTTTCTATCTTATAATATATTAAATATGATATTATAATATCAAAATGAGCGTGGATATGCGGGGATGTCGGACCTTTTGTTTTAGGATTTTCCAAACTTACAAGGGCCAATTTTTCCTGTAGAGGACAATATATGAGGTGGGGGAAAGTAATGTGGTTTTGTTCGAAAGAGGCTTAATGGTTTCAAGCATGTAAAACTTTAATTTTTTAGAAAAGGTGCCTCTTTCGGCCCTGGACCAGAGGATTAGGACCGGATTTGGTGTGAAAATTCCACCAGTAAGGGATGTAAAAAGGGGGCGTTTGAAATTTTCAAAATTTCATGGACCACATCTTTTTAAAATGGTGGCCTTGGAAATTTATATAATGAACGTCTCTTTATTGATTGGGTAGAGAACTAACTTTAGGGTTTTTCAAAAATTTCATCGCCTAAATTGGGTATAAAGGGGGGCAAAAAAGGGGTGGAAATTCCATATAACTCCAATTATGGAAAAGTTATATATAGTAGGTTTATTTGGTGCAGGAGTACTTATTATGATATTTAATTTATGTACGAATCCACCATGAATTTTGGGTCCTGTGTGTGCGTTGGAGAAGGAAAAGCGGGTGGTGGGGTCAAGACTACCAAAAACTAATATGAATAAACTTACTTTCAGGGTGGTAAATGATTGAAATTATGGCAATTAAACCAATTGGGATACTCCAAATAATTATTAAATTTTGATAACATTTTTTATTTAATATTGTAGGGGGAACCATGGGAAAAATTCAGGGTAGGGGAATACTAAAACAGGACTAAAAATCTTTAATGTGTGCTAGAAAATTTAAGGTTTTGACAGTCGGTTGTGAGGTGAACAAATCTAACCAAACAAATCTTACAAAAAATCTTAGATTAAGGGTTAGAAAAATGAGGTTTTAATATGACAAAAATAATGAAACAAAACTAATTTCCAGGTGAGGTGAGAGTGAAATTTGGAAGTAAAGTAAGGGATACCTTGCTAATACAATCAGTATATACATTTTAATTTTAAAGTGGGATTCTGGGAAATATGGTGGAAGGGGGCGTGGGTTATATAAATAAAAAAAACAAACTTTTAAATGTGATAGTAATATTTTAAATTTGCAAGTAGGAAGAAAGGAGAGCTTATTCACAAGTAACCAAATAAATTTTAATGCGTTATTTGCAATTTCTACAGCGGTTAGTTGAAGGAAATGGTAGGCGAAGACGCGTGCTCAACATTTTTCATAAACTTATATTCAGCTACCTTCTTTTGTGTGGTAGATAACTCCAAATTCATATAGGTATGGGAGACTAAGTACTACTCTAAATGAAATATAAAAATTGAAAAATTTTAAAATTTTTTTTAACTTAGAGACAAATGGGAATTGGGGGGAGGGGCTAGTTACAGGCCAGAAATAAACTTTTGATATGAGGTTTTAGAGATTTAAAAATTTGAAAGGAAACAAAATTAGAAAATAAAAACTTCAGGTATAACCAATGGAGTAGGTGGAATTTAAAATTTTTACATTTCAGAGTGGGTTGTAATAAGTGGGTTGAGTGGTTTAAAATAACTTATACAAAACTTCTATAAAAAACATACTTCTTCTCAGTGTGTTATAAAATTTTAAAAATCTGGCATTTTTAAAGACCAAAGATACTCCAACTTCCTAATTAAACTATTAAAAGTCCGAACATTTTAAAAGTTTTAAAAATTAGTAGTCCAGGGAAATAAAAGGGGAGTTTAAAAGAATATATTTAAATATGGTTAGTTAAAACTAAAATTTGACATGGCTTGTAGAAGTAACGGCTTTACAATAACACATAAATTCTTAAAATTTTGAGATTTTTTTTGTGGTAGTTAAAGGAAATGAGGGGGACGCTGGGGAGGCCTAAAAATTTTCAAAAGCAGTTTGATAAATATTTTATTCTGTGTGATATTTAAAATTGGAATTAGTCCAGCAAATACCAGGGTCCAATCAAATTAAAAACTCCAATGGGCTGAGCATTTTAAATTTCAAAAAATTAGTCTACAGGAAATAGGTAAGGAGGGGGAGGGGTGGCGGGTGATACACCATCACAAGTGAGGAGTAGAAAATTAAATTTGTTAGGAAAGTGGTTGACGTATAATTTTCAAAAATAAACCACAAAACACATTTCAAATCCTTATTTATTTTCTAGAAGTGGGTTGTGATTTGGGGGTTAAAATTAACTAATTTATCATTAGGTCAGGAGGATATAAGGATCAAACTCAAAAAATTATTCAAAGGCTGGATTTTAAATTTTCAAAATGAAGGAGGGGTGAAAAATAGGGAGGGATTTCCCCTGGAAATGTTTCCAAAAGATATTTATAAAATAAATTACATGTGGGGTAGACACTTTAATATCGCACATGTAATTCAATAGACCTTCCCGGATAGCAAATAAAGCGGCAAACTTGAAGCCCAGGGAAATTGGAAGCGCTTAAAAAATGTATACAAACCAATTAGGAACACTCTTTTTGTTGTGGTCAGATTGAAATAGGCTATATGATAATCAAATAAGTCTTAAAAACTCAAATTTATATTGTGGGGAGTAAAGGAAGGGTTGAGGGAGAGGAGAGAGGCGTTTTGGAAATGAGAGTAAAACTGCCACCTTCCCAAAAGATTATGCTTTAAAAAGAAAAATTAAAATTTTGCCAAGTTGGCTAAAAGACCACCCAACTATCCATGCAAAGTTGGGGGAAGTTTGTAATTTCTAAAATTTACTGTGTGGAAATGGAAGGGGTCCTTAAAGTTCCCTAAACACCAAAAACTTTGATAATGGGGGAAACACGAACTTTGTAAAGCAGAGGAAATAGTATTAAAGTATAAAAGTAAATGGAATTACCGCATACTAATTTACTATTTTAAAGTGGAATACATTAAGATTTACAAATACTAGGAAGTTATCGCATATCTGGTGCGGCATATCTATATAAAAATAAAACCATATTAAGGCGACATACTTGGTGGTCACGATTATCTTTGTTAAATTCATTGACTGCTTCATATTTAATATGTTTTCTGTAACCGGTATTATTATTTAATTTATGTTCTTTGGTGAAATGTGATGCTAATTTTTCTAACATTTTTCTATGATCTTGCTAGGTAAAGTTTGGCTTTGTCAATGGGCGCAAACGGCCACCCTGTGATTGCGCTTCGTTTGAAAACTCAGTTAATAGATATTAAATAATATTTTCTTTTCTTAGATTTTCGTTATCTATTAATCTGATATTAACTAGTTTGTGAATTGGCCATGGTTGTTTCAGGGATTGTATGTCAGAAATTGATCTAGTTCAAATATGAAATACAAAGTGACCAGAATTTTTATGAAATATCATCAATGTTCCAAATTTATTTGACCCACATATTTTAATCAAATTTCTGTTTTAAAAATCTTCTTTAGCCATTTTTATTCTTATTAATTTTTTATTATTTATTGTATTGATTTTTTAATGCTAGTGATCATAATTTTTCGTCTCGAAGCCTGTCCCAAAATATATAAACAAGAAAACTTTATTTTACATTCTTAATAGATAATTTTTCACCAACAAAGACACTTTAGTAAAAAACTATGCTGTGATTAAAAAAAACAATATTTGGGTATAGTTTAGAGTATTTTTTTTTTACTTGTTACTGTCAACAATTTTACTCACTTTACTAAACTATATTTTATTTTTGAGTAAATTAGTTATTTTTAAGAAAAAAATCTTGCGGAATTGTTTTAAATGTATGAAAAATATTGTCTTTTATAGTAAAATTAATCTTGTATTGAAAAAGTTTTCAGAGTAAAAAAAAAATTTCATTTCTATTCCCTTTAATTAAATTAAGAGATATTTAATTCCATTCAGACAAGAGTAAGGTGTTGAAGAGTGTATAATTGGACAAAAACATTATTGATCGTGTTGTTGGGTGATCCTAAAAGAGGCGTTTACGAAAAATTAAGCTTCCATTTTCAGTCTTGATTTTTACTATAAAATGATTTTAAAAAACCCGATTTGTTAACTCTCATGGCACATCTGTTTAAAAATAATGTTGAAATATAATTCTTTCCAGTGTTTAAAATAAGGGACGGTTGATAACGATTACCCAATATATACCTAGGAAAACTCTTTTTATTATATTTTCTTTATGTATTTAAATTTAAAAAAAAAAATTAATTAGCATAGCTTGTATAATTTGTATTGATTTGTCATACTAAATGAAAAATAAATGCAACAATTACAACATAAGGTATTTAATTTAAATTACTGGACATAATTTTGTGTACAGTGTCATAATTTCCCATTTACAGCTATTTCCGCGTATTTAATCCAATGGATAAGGAATGAGGAAGGTAAAATGGGTTTGGGAAATAGTGCCCCGTTTTGCGTTTGAAGGAGAATTTAATGCATATTAGGGGGTAAAATACCCCATCTCTGTACAACCGATCCGGGATTCGATCATCTAAATTCCCCAGTTATTTGAAGTCTAGTCTCTACGAATGGAAAAAGTGGAAATTCCTAAATGAATTGTGATCCGCAGAAGTGGTCACAAAATATTTAATTAATTCATTTACAAGTGGCATTTCCAAGACCAATGTCAACTCTGTTTGTAGGA
Organism: Timema cristinae; assembly: GCA_039000515.1. Lineage (NCBI taxonomy): Eukaryota > Metazoa > Arthropoda > Insecta > Phasmatodea > Timematidae > Timema > Timema cristinae. Next base: position 91,409 of record JBCFYV010000433.1, on the reverse strand, counting down.
AGGCACTGTTATTGTATATTTGGTTTTTTTCCAAACACTTAACCAATTGTTTGCAAAAAGTTTGTTCAATGGAAAGGGGGGTTGAGGTTGGGGTAAGGGGATTGCCTATACCTTATTCTATTTGTACTAAGGAGAGGACAGACTGCAAACTTTTAGCTCTACTCTATCGGTTTGTCTCTCATCAGAAATTTTTGAAATGAAATTGAGGTTGTTTCAAAAGAATTCTAACTTGGAAGCGCTGTTATCACTGGTTATTTTTAAGTTCTACCTGACTCGAGGAGCGCAACAAATCTCACCGTAAGGCTGTGTATCTTGTTAATTTCCTTGTCTGTGACCTAGGGGGCCACCTCAATTCATCGTTGCTCCAGTCCGGTAGGCTCCCGTTTCCCAGCCTCAATAAGGGATGTTTCCTCTGAAGAACCTGATTTCGCCTTAAGCGGAGCGGACATTGGTTCGTCTGTGAGCCCAGATGCACGCCCCATTGCTTCCACAATGGAGAGGAAGAATCAATTGATGGTCTGATGGTATGTCCTTATTTATCCCGCATTAGCAGATAAATACCCCCTCTGTCCCCATTGCTTATAATTTTATTCATCAATGACAGGAGTTTTCCCATCACTCCCTCCATGGTGCTCTTGTGTAGTTCCTGGTTTTTCATCTAGGGTAAACTCCCAGGGCCATCTGTACCGTCTGGCTTCTTTTTATAGAATTAGTACCTAACTTTATGGTCAGATTCCTAGCCAATCTACCCTTTAAACAGCATGAAGGTCGTCTTTCGCCGGTGCCATTTTTTAACTTGACACTTTTACCCCAGGTGTCAAGTCTTCAAGGCAACCTGGTTACATTTTCACTCTAAGTTCCTTCTTGAGTACCCTTCTATTTTACTATTAGTTGGTCGGTTCTGCGAAGGCAACAACCTGCCGTTGTCTGGCATTTATCCCTCAACACAGTACAACACTGGTTCCAGGCTGAACATCCCAAAAAGATCGGGCCCAATACCTGATCCCTGGGGACATCCCTTCGTCAGTAGCTTTCTGGAAAAACCCTTATTTTCCTGGACATTCTCCAGGGTGGAGTATCTATTTACGACAGTAGTCCTTAAGAACTCCTAGACAGCTGCCAGGACAATGAATCTCTCTTAATCTGTCAAATAACATCAGGCCACCCAGAGGTTGTCAAAGCACCTGTGTTGTTCCGCAAATATTTCATACGGACCTATTTACATTTTGGCCGATAGTTCAATCATTCCATTGCTTCTGGCAGATTGCGTCTCTGTCGAATCTGCCCCTTCGGAGCCCATACTTATGCTGATGCATTGCATGACTGTCCTTGTCTCAGTAATCTTTCACACTATATCTTCTCCTGCAAAAATTTCCATGCTGTGTTCAAACAGTCAGATGGGTCTGTTTATGACTTCGGATAAGCGGGGTTTTTTACTTCCTTTCTCCCTCTGCTTTTCAAGATTTTACCTAGCTCTGCATCCAGATGTTCGGGGATTATGCCTTGAGCGAGGCATTCGTTTAAAACGCCTGCAATGTGAAGGAGCAAATAAGGTCAGCCGTCTTCTCCAGCACCTTACTTTATCCCCGTCGGATCAGGCCGCCTTTTTCTTTAACCCATCAGGAGCAATGTTCTGAAATCCCCCTCCTTTTCCGGGGAATAACAGGTTTCTACCTCTTCCTCAATTTACCATAATCGTCATTCTCCATCCTCTCCCTCAACATTTTGTGCTCTTCAGTATCTTTGTCAACGTTCATCATTCTGGCAACAATGTCTCATTAAAAAAGATCCGCCGGACTCTTCCCAGCTGGTCGTGGTATTACCATCATCCTTTGGATAAAAGTGGTTATCATGGCTGGGGGGCGTAATTTTTCCCGGAGGGCTATCTTGAACCGGGGACCCCCCAAGGTTCCCCTCTGTAACTTCCTACCTGTATGTACTTTCTTCCCAAACTTTTTTCCTCTTCTTTCCTGATAAAACCCATCCTCAAAACTCTCTCTTTGCTCTCCACTGTAGATATTTAACAGACCACACGACTAGCCGGGTCTCGACCACCTCTGATATCTCCTACGCGTTCTCCTTACCCTTGTTCGGAAGGACTTGCAAGTATGTCATTCCATGGGCTTATTACCAACCCTTGTATCCCACCTTTCAAACACAGGTTAGGGACGTTCCTCATTGCCATCCTGCAGAGCCACGTCACCTGTTTTTGGCCTTCATGTTGACAATTGTCGCATTGTGCCATTGGGAACTGGGTAGTATCATTTTCAGCCCTCAGCTTCTTCCCAGTTAAGCTTTTGCTCATGTTGTAACTCCTTCTTTTTCCTTCCCCATTTCCATCCCACAGGGCCCCTCCCTGCGGGGACAAAATTAAAGACGATAGGTTATGGTTCACTGACCGTTGGACGTTGTCCACAACCCTTCGAAAACACTTTTCCACCATGTCCCACGTTCAGCGTTACACAAAGTGACGTCAATGTTGAAAAGAAGGGTCCCAGCTCTCCCCTTATATGTTGGGGGATTATTCGGTTGGTTTTGCAACCTCAAGCCCATGACCTAGACAAACTCCTCCCAAAAGCTCGACCCCTTCTATCTCTCCCATTCAACCTCTATGACTATGCCACATTGGGTGGACGTAGCCATTAGCATCAGCGGTAATTTGGACGTGGCAGACCTGCGTTTGTCCTACATTATTATCTCAACTTGATCAAGATATGCTCAATTGGGAGGTCTAAATTGAAAATAATAGGTGTGCCACTATTTCACACCTTGCTTGAAGCTGTTACCCAGTTCTACGCATGTTACCCACTGGTACAGAGCTGGTCAATCTTATGAGTTACGGGCAATTTCCTTGTTAAAAACACACTATTGCGCTCATTGGAGCTTCTCCAATTACAAAAAACTTAGTGAAACACTGCCATATGCGAAACTTTTCCCTCTCTAGGATAGGGTTCATGAAAGGAACCAACACAAACATCAAAGTCCATCTCTCAGCAGCTTGCGGACTTTCATTGCAAACACGGTCCACACGCTTCCTCATTCATTTAATCTGTCTATTCTTAATGGTGCTTTCCCATTACGGATAGATGTCGTGCGCCGTAGCACGCAGGGCCATGCCACGTTTGGGTTTAAACGGTCTTTGCGGACCTTTCGTGTGCCGGTCCACAAAATTGTCTATAAAGTATTCTCATATTCAAAAGTTTCCTCTCTCCTCTTGAAAACTTATCAATTGTCCCCGCAAAAACTGTCCACGTCCGTATGGTAGATTCATAGATTTTTAGTTGAAATTCTATCAACCGACTCGGAGAGGGGAAAATTGATACTGTTCCCCCTATTCTGGGACCCCCAAGTCTCACACGTGCCTCAGGAGCATGTGCAGCACTCTCTCTTCTTCTAGCCTGGATACCCCCTCGAGGGTTCCGTATGCCTGAGAGGGTAATCCTCCTCTTCCTTTCAGGCTGCCACCTCCATCTCCATATTCACTTCTTGCTGTCTGGCTCCCCCTGATGGTTTGTGTTGTGATATCCATCCCTTTTTCTTCTTTTTTCTTGGCCATATCCAAATCCCCAGAGCTTCCAAATTTTGTTTTTGTTTCGCCCCCAGATCTGCTTTTTTCCGCAAGTCCCCGCTCCATCTCTCTTATGGCGTTCCCTCCTCCTTTTCCCTCGCACCTGACTCCATCTGGTGCTTTTTCCACCCATCCCTATTCATGCCCTCACATTATGATACATATGTTCTCTACCACCTTGCGGATTTATTACCGCATCTTGTGACAGTTGTGATATCAGGGTGGAGGATGCTGCCGCCGGATGTACCAGGTTTGACGTTAAACTTCCCATCCAAAATTTCGTTGCAGGGGACCAAACTATTTCATCCCATGGATACTGTACGTAGATAGGTTAATATTCACCCTCCAGAAGATCTCATTAGGAAGCTCACCGGGTCGATTATACCCGTTATACCCGTATCCGCTAGAATCTCTGGCCGATCCTCAAATAAAAATTATAAATTAGCTCGTTCTGGTGTCTCGATCAAAATCCAACAACTCCAGGACCAAAATTCCCACGATTTGCACTTGTACCTTTTGTTTGAGACTCCTTTGAGAACCTTTACGCTACGAAGAACAACATCTCCAGAATAATACTTATCTTTTTTCTATATATGTACTCATAGATCCCGGTTGCATATCTGCTTGGAAAAAGGTCTTCCCCCTTCCTTCCTTTGTACCCCTATTTAAATAGTAATCCCTAATAGTATTTTTGCTATGGGTCATTCCCTCTGATTATGGCTTCTTGTAGAAACTGTCTCCAAGCCCTTTCAGCCTTTCAGGGTTTGTTGGTCCTACCCAAAAACCTATGTGGGACCCTCTACTATACATCCTGCACTTACTGGTTTTTGCCTTGGTTATCTCTTTCTCCTTGTGTTTAACAAAACCACGTTGGTCGATGAAAACCCCGATGAGTCAGGGACGCGACAATCTCATTAGTCTCAAGATTAAGGAAAACACTATTTATCCCGACCCACCGCAAACCTCACGCTATAAACAACACGACTTAATATCCAGAGGAGGGGTTACAGTAGTATTCATTCTCTCCGTAGTTGTACTTCCATCCTCCGCGTGAGAAGCCTTCTGATGTGATGAAACCTTCACAGTTCATTCCTGGTAAGTATGCCCTAGTAACATCAGGTCATCCAAGAGGCCAGAAATTTGGAGGAGTGCTGCCATTATAAACTCGTATGTCCATTTGTTGGACAATTGTAAGCACAGATTTTTTATGTTCCTCCGGCGACCTCCAACTTTTAAAATTTTCCCTCTCCCAACCCATGCCACCCCCTATCCACCGATGGTAGTGGGATAAACATGCTGCTTCAGGTCTCCTCCAAAATTTCCTTGACAATTTCTTTCCCTACTCTCCCGCTCAGTGATTGCCCCTGAGTCTATTTCCCTATTGTCCTAGGTTTGTTCTCAACACCAGTTTCTGCCCTCTATTTTTTTTGCCTCTTTTCCTTATTCCACCTCCCCTATCTTGAATACCTTTACAGATCCAAAGCGGCAATTTTCGCTGCCATGTCACTTTCTCTATGTTGCTACCGCCCTTTTCATTTATTTCCTTGCCACGTTTGGTTGGACGGTATCCTCGTTTTTATTTCTACTCTACGTACTATACGTTCCTTTGAGCCAGGGTTCGGGTTACACGTTAGTCTAGTCGTATCAGTCGAATTTAGTTCAAAAATCTCATTTAGTATTCAGTAACCAAAAAGTCTGTTTTTTCCCAAATTTGTCTCCTCAGTAATGTTGAGGGGGGGGGGAAACAGTCTTTTGGAGTTGGGTTTCATACACTTTTTCACTGCGTTTCCCGTTTTTGCTTTGGAATATTTTTTTTCCTCTTACTTTTCCCTTTCCCCTTACCTTGTGGCCCTCCTTGCCATTTTTTCCCCAAAAACCCCCCCCTTACTCCTACAGTAAAGCCATAACATGACCCAGATCCCAAACCCCTAAAAACCCCTTGTGATCACCGTATAGCCCTTTTTAAGGGGACCTGCCCCTTAAAAAGGAAATAAAAAACCCTTTACAGCTCAAAGGGTCAATTTCCCCGATCTTTTGGGGCAAATTCTACTACATTATTTTCCCGTTTTGCCCCCTTTCCCCTTTTTTTTAAAACGGGGCTTGAAAAACCCCCCCAAACCCCCTTTTCTGTTTCCCCTTTCCCCCTTTTGTTTTGCTCATAAAGTCATAACATATAAAATAACAAACAGACCGAAATCAAGTTTTAAAACCTTTTTTTTCCTCTTTTTTTGAATTTTTTCTAAAATTCTCATTTGTGATGTATTTCCAATCTGGCCACCCCCTAGGGTTTTGTTTAAAATTTTAAAAAAATAACGATGTACCCATGAAAAAAAATCTGTCAGGACGTGTCTGGGCTATCTTTAAAAAGGGTTATTGTAAAATCCTAACTTTGTTTTTTAATGCTTCAAAGGGGTTTTTGTTTTCACAACGGAATTTTTCCGGGGTCTTGTCAAAACCCCAACGGTTATCAAACCCGTGATCTTTCAAAGGGTTTTGTTGGGGCATGTGCCTTGGTTTTTTTTATTCCCCCCGTATTTTTTCCCCCCCAAAAAATGAACAAATTAAAATTGTCATGCATTTCCCTGTAGGCCCCAAATTTTTTGCAGGAATAATTTTCCCCCCGGGGGCATCACGGGGAAAAATTTTGATTTGACTTTTTAAAAATTATAGGGGGGGCCCCAAATTTGTTCGAAGTGGGGAAATTTTTGGGTGGGATGGGGGTCTTTTTTCTAATTGCATTTGTAAGGGGTTAAAAAAAAACATAAATTACACCTGTCTGTGGGTTTTATCGCATTAAAAATACACTCCCACTTCTTTTTGACTTTTTTACGTATGCCATGGCCGTAAAATAGGGGGGTTCCGTGTTTCGTTTTGGGGGGTTTTTTTTGATAGGGGGTTTTTTCCCATAGGATAACAGAAAAGGGGGTCCAAAGTGCCATTTTAAAAACCCCCAAAACTTTTTAAAATGGTTTTTCGGTATTGCAATTCAACAAAAAGCCAAAATACAGGGCTAAAAATTTTAAAAAATTTTTTCTTCACGCCCCTTTTCCTGCATGGGGAAAAAAAAGAAAAATGGGGGTTTGGGGCCCGGGCCTGCCCGCAGAAAAATATTGTACAGCGAGTGGGAATGTTTGGGGCTGACACCAGTAGCCCCCCTTAGTGATGATACGATTATTCGCAGCAAATCAAAAATGGGCCCGTCCAGGGGATCATATACGCCCCCAAAAGGATCCAACCTTGCTTTTTCCCGAGAAAGTATCTAAGCTTTAGGCAGTCCTTTTCCCTTTTTAACTTACTATTTCCATTTAAATTTAGTTCCCAAAAATTTCGTTTTTTAATCCCAAAAGGGCATTAAATTTCTTTGAAACTGTGTGTCATTTCCACTTCTCAAAGGGGGCACTTTCCCTCAACTGAAATTTACCCCGATGGTATAGTCCCCTTTTTTGGGGGCAAAAGGGGAAAAACCCATTACATCACGTTTTATTTTATTTTTTGAAAAAATTGGGGATATATCCTTGGCCAAAGGGGCACGTCCATAAAGGAAAGTTTTTTTTCATCTTGGACAACGACATTGGGAGAATGTTCCCGTTTAGGGCAATAGAATTTAAACAGGGCTTAAAAATGGACATGATTTTCCCACTGTTTTTTTATGAAAAATATGTATTCCATTTTTTACCTTCATTTATTTTATTTTAAAAAAAAAATTCCATTTATAGCGTTGGACTTTGGGCCTTTAAAAAGGGGGGTGTCCTTAAATTTTTAGTTGTTTTAATTTGCTTTTAGAAATAAAAAAAAAAATTTGGGGATCCTCACCCAAAACCCTTGATATAAGATTTCCCAGCGGCCCCCCTTCTGTGCGATTTTATGGTCGTATCGAGCGATATGAAAGGGGTGGCCCTTTCAAAAAAAACGGGTTTCATGGGGCCCCAGAGGTTAGTTCGTGGGAAGTGGGGTGGTGAAAAGCACTTTAAGAAGCGTTTTTTGTCGGGGAAATTTTTTTTTTCATAGAATACGAACAAGAAATTGCTTTTTTTCCCCGTGTCAGCTTGCAAAACGGTTTTTCTTCATTATAAACAGAAATGGGCCAAAAGGACTATTTTAAATTTTTCGTCTCATAAAATTATGTGAATGTTTCTGGGTATTTTCCAAAAAATGGAAAATTGCAATTTAAAGGGCTTCACAAACTTTTTGACATCACAGAAACGATAAAATTTTGGGCCTTTGCAAATAAACCGGTTTCGTTTAGGTTATTTTAAAAAAGTTTTGGGTTTTTGAACCAGTGCCCACAGTCTTTACAGGCCAAAAGTTTGACCCCCACTGCAAACAGCTTTGGTGCAGCACTTTTTGAATGCGTTTTTTCCCCTTCTGTTGCTTAATGCTTTGTGCTAAAACGGGCCCACGACACTCACGGAAGCTTTTATGAGCACGAAAAAATTTTGGCGGGCAAAAATTGTTATGATAAATTAAAAAATTGTTTTACTTATCAGGGTAAAAAATAAAAATCAAGCTGGGCCCTTAAAAGGGGTTTTTTGGGAAAAGGGGTGGGGCCCTCATATGGGATTTTCCTCCCCTAAACGTTACTTGGACAAAATTTTTATTTTGTTTTTTTTCGAGGGGTTTCGTTTAAAAATTTTTTTTTAGTTCACTAAAGCCCACCACCTATCAAAATAGATTTAAAATTAGGCATAATGGCATAATAATCTGCTTTTGTTTTTTTGGGAATATTGGGGCTTTTATTTTATTTTGGTTAAAAGGAAATTCATGTCCAGGGCTTTTCCTGTTTTTCTTTCTATTTTTTCATAACAGCTTTGGGTTTGAAAAAACCAATGCCCCCAGCTAAGACAAAAGTATATCGTTGTCATTTTAAATAGTAATGATTCCTTTATTTCTTTTTACTGTTTTTGGTTTACCCTGGGAGAATTTACCCAAAAATGATGTCCCACTCTCACGGGGTTTCCCTTTCAAGATGGTTTAAATTTTAACAAACATTTCATGCCTTTTACTTAAGAACAAGCTATTATTTTTGAAACCCACGGGGACTTAAGTTATCGAGCACGGTTTGGGAGCGTCTCATGATCCCCCCTTCCCTTTTAAATGGGAGGTATATGGGCATTTACAATCAAGTCAGTGCTTTTAAAAAAGTAAGCCAAAATTTGATCTTTGGGGCCATAACCACCATAGTCCTGCACCCGATTGACCCAAACTTAATTTGTATTCAAGCCAGCTTAATGCGTCAAAATTCATTTTGCTAGAGCCCCCAAGATGTACGGTAACTTCTCTCCCAAATATAGGTAAACATTAAGTTTTTTTTATTCTATTCTGGGACGATAGGATGAGAGATACCATTAAAACAACGCTCCACCAGCCTGATTTACCGACTCACAAATTCTTGTCTGAGGTGCAAAATTCAAGCTTTTGAAGGGTTGTTTTTTCTCGCCTGCCCTTGATCCTACACCACCTGTTTGGGGGGAAAGGGGACACCTCCCCTACCTGGAGGGGGGCAAAAACCGCCCCCAGCTGAATGGGGGCTGTGGGTGGGGGGGTTTTTGGGGAAAGAGTCTTTCCCCGTGGCTTGGAAGCGGGTGGAAAGGGGCCCACATCTTTGGCATCAACGATTTGTGGGATGAAGCCCCCACTATCTGAAGGAAGCAAAGCTCCCACCGGTTATTGGGTGCTGGGGGTTTCTAGTTTCAGGAAACGGAAGGGCTTCCCCGTGGCTTAGACTGGCACTTCAACATCCAAATTTTAACTAAAACACAAGAGTTTAAAATTTAAACACAAGTCAAACTAACTACAAAGTAAGCACTTTAAAAATATATTCTTCCAACCAAAGAAAAAAAGAATAAAAGTAATTGAAAAAGCAGTTAAATGAAAATTTTAAATGGCGACGAGAGATTCACGTTTCGTACTAAAAAATGTTTCGTGGGCTAGGTACCGTTTTAATTTTTTACATAGAATTTACTAAAGGGGTTAAATGAAAATAAAAATGACATTCATGCACATTACATTCCGCAATGGGAAAAACCCTCTTTATTTTTTTAAAATTTGTTTAAAGATTACCAATTTGGGGCCCGCAAGATTTTATAGAACGGTACAAGATGATATTATACATGTCAAAAAACCCCAAAAAGCAAATGGTTTAAAAAATGAAGGGGGGGGATATTATTACTACAACAAAAAAAAAAATCCTTTATTTTTTTTTTATTAAAATATTTGTTCACGTGTTTTTTTGTGAAAAATGGCATAGCGGGAAAGGAAAAAAAAAACGAAGAAAAATTTTAGGAATAGTAAAAAAAAAATTAGCTGAAATAATATGAGCGGACATTGCATGCAAGATATATGATTTTAGTTCTTACCCTCAAAAACAAAATGGCTTTTTAGAAGACATTGACAAAAAGATTTCTTAATATTTCAAAAATTTTATTGGAAAAAAATAATGATGTAAGAAAAGTGATTTGAAAAAATTTAATAAAAAGTATAATATTTCACACATCATAAGAACTGCAGTTAAAAATTTAAAACCTTTTGTCACCCCCACAAATTAGCATAGCAGGTTTATTTTAAATTAAAAAAAAATTGGTTCAAATAATTTATTTGACTAGTTATCTAAATTAGGGGATTTGCTCGTCTTACAATGATGCAAGAATATTAGGAACATCATTATTAATTGCCCCCCCCAGAAGAAATTGAGTACGCATTTGCAAAATTTATTTTTTTTATAAATGTTGATTCAATATAAATACTTTGACGGTTATCATATTTCCCACAAATGGCTAGTATTAAATGTATAACTCTGGTATTTCAGTATATTATTTGTCAGACACGGCTAAAAACTGCTCAAAAGAAAGCAATCTGCCACGTGTTTTTTAAGACGTCAGTCTCAAAATATATGTTTTTTTTTAAATAGCTCGGGGTACTCATCATGGTTGAGAATTATTATTAAATTTACTTTAGTGAACAACTAAATTAAAAATCCCTTTTTTTTGTGTGTCCACCTACTAAAACGGATAGCTAGATTAAAAAACAATGTTTTACATTACATACGTGTTCAGCCTAGGTTCAAAGTTTCTTTGCCAAATTTCGTTAAAATTTGACAGCTATGCTAAACAAAATCCGATAGACTGTAAGAATCTGACATCCCAAAATGGCCAATTTTAAAACAATGACATGTTCTCTTGTAAAAAAAAAATAATAATTTTAATTATTCTAAAAATTTTGTTTAGAGCTTTATGTAACTTTCCCCCTAAAACGTTGTTTGTAGCCATGTAATTTTATATCAATGTTTAATTTTAAAAATTAGTTAGTGCAAAGTATTTCAAAAATCTTTAAACAAAAATCCTTTTCCCCAATTTGTGCTTTGCAGACTGAACGGAGTTCTATAGTCTTTTTTCACCGGTGACATATGTGTCCTGAATCATTTCCAGAATGAGTTTTTCCCCCCCTAAATAAGTTATTCCACAAAATTTGGGTACATTTTATCTGAAAATTTGCCTTACCCAGCCCTACTCATCTGTGTTATAAAAGCGGATAGCACAAAGGCAAAAAATAACACAAAATAGCTTTTACTAGTATTATAAAAAAATAGAAGTTTTGGTGGGTCTGGTAGAAAAGTAGAAATTCCTAAGGATATTCGTAAGAAAATCAATTGCTACTCTGAGCTAGTCGATTTTTCCCAATTGTTATGGGTGTAACATAGTCACAGTTACAGATGAAAGATTATTGACATCCTACTCTGAATTGGTTTATTTTAAATTCTAAAGAAAAATGTAGCTAATGATGTTTTAGCCTTTATGGCTTGTTAGTTGCTGTATATTCATTAAAAGGTTGTAGAAAAAATTTTTACACAAAGATGGTGAGTGAATATGTATAAAGAAAAAATACAAATTAGTTATGAGTGAAATAATCCACATTTTCTAAGCCCAAAACAGAAGCAAATTAATTGAATTTTAAATTTGCGAATATCCTCAAGATTGGTGAACATAAAAGGGACATAATAGTTAAGGTGGGAGTGAAGAAAAAAGAGGAATACAAACTTTTATTGGGCTGTATAAAACAGTCAATTCCTAAAAAATGATTTTCAAAAAAAATTTTTAAATACAATCTTATCAATCAAAAAAATTTAAAAAAATATATATAACGGTTTTTAGTTAAATCATGATAATAACTCATGTTTGAAAAAATTTTGGGGGCTTGTTTTACTTTACAAATAAATATAATTAATTTTTTTTTCGTTTGTTTAATTATTTGATATTTTTAAAAACTTCAAACCCCCAAAACACAAGCAAAAAAATCAATATATTTTTATTTTCATGTTTTTGAAATTTGAAATAAATTTAAAAAAAAGTTTTCTACTTTGTATATTAGTTTTAAAAAAACTATAAATAATAACAATTTTTTTAGGGAATTTTAATTCCCCTTTTTTACAAATTAGACGCAAAGATTATCTCTTTACCTTCGCTAACAACTGACAAAGTCTCGTGTTTCCCAATAATTATCCTATTTGCTTTAATTGGTTTACAAGGTACTAGTCACCCAAAATTTCAGTGGTTCATATTTGTGAGAATGGATTAGAAGAATACCTAAAAAACCAAAATGATCTGGGCGATTTATTATTAAATAGAATGTTTGTATCAAGGTGTGTTCAGGGGCCCCACAAACGCAAAGTTAAAAATTATTTATATAAAGATTGGATTAGGGAAATGTCAAAATAATTTTGATATAATTATTAAATATAATAAAAATTGAATTTTTAAAAAAGGGTTTTGTTTTGACTGATTTTTATACATAAAAAAAAAAAAATGTGTTAAAAAGTTGGCAGAAATAAAGATGATAAGAAAGGTCCGGCCGGGGAAAAAAAAGATGTAGATTGTAGAACTTAAAACTAAAAAAATCGCAAAAAAGAGTTAAAATTAGGCGAACTAACTTTGCCGAAAAAAACCCCGAGATTTTAAATAAAATTTGAAATCAACAAATTTATCAATTGAATTATAAATTTGGAAGCTATTTTGGGAAAGCTAAAATACTTCCAAATAAGTTAAAATACTTTTATTATTATAATTAAAATATAAACAAATGGTAAGGCTTATGAAAGATATCTTCGGGAAATTTCTGTGTGCAATTCCAAAAAAAATTTAATCCTGAAACACTGATTTAACTTCTATGTCAAGATTGTAATTTTTAATAAATTCTGGTTTAATAAAACTTAAATCACAACATTAATGTTAATAATCCCCGTAGTAATCGTTAAAAATTGTATCTAAACTTTAAACTAAAATAAAGGTTTTGTTAGTAATAGTTAGTTTAAATACTTTTAGTTTTAAATCTTTTTTTTAAAAATATATTCAGTTGGTTCACTAATCAAAGATTAGTGTATACATTTAATAATTTTAGTAATTTTTCATTGTATTATTTTATAGCACTTCTATTATTTTTAAACTTTGCTCTTAGTTTTTAAAAAAAAATAAAAAATAAAAAATATATTTTAAAGCGGGGTATCAACCTGGAAGAGCATCTCCTGGGGGGCGTGAAAAAAATACCATAGGGACGTGACGAAAGGAACAATTAGGAAATAACGTTAAAAATTTGAAATAATACCCGAAAATTTTTTATTTCAATCGGTTTTCCCAAAGTATATAAGACCCAAAAAAGAACCCCGAACCCCAAAATTCAGGAACCGATGAAAATAAAAGCTTCAATATTACATGCTTTCAGTAATTTTTGTACCCTTATACATTGAATTTTGGAATAAATAACATGAATAGAAAAAAATTTTTTAATACTTATTTTATCGATTCAAAAAAGTAGAGGGAGGGAATTTGATTACCTTTCCAAGGGGGGTCTGCTGAAAAAGGTTGGGAACCACTGTTTCTAGAGTTATTAAAATTCGTAGCCACCCTAATGTAAGGGCTTGACTAGACACCCCCCGCCCCAAAAATTTAAAAAATTTTGACTGAAACACCTCCCGGACAATTTTCAAAAAATTTTCAGGTAAAAACATCGGCCAATTTTCCAAAAAAATTATTTGCGCATTATTCGGTGGCTGGATTGCTTAACCCCTTTAAGGTTTCCCTCTCCAATAGACTATAATGCCGAGGGTTGGGGGATTGGGGTTAAATCCCTGTGGGTGTACTGAGGGTATTTAATCCCTTAATGGTTTTTTCCACTCTCCCTCCATGAAAAATGCGGGTACTATCCTCTAAATCCAACCCTTTTTCCCCATCTTTAACATTTTTAATAAAAGTTTTTTTTTCAGTATCACAAATCTTTTTCTAGGGGATTACAATGTATGAGAAATTTTGGGAAAAAAATATATTTCTAGTCTAATAAAAACATGATTTATTACCAGTTTTAAAATTTTTATGTATTTAGGTTCAAGGAAGCAAACCCATGTCAGGTGAACAAGTGTATCCAGATATTTTTTCCCTCTAAAAAGGCAGTCCTAAGGGAGTCAAAAAAAAAAACCCGGGTTGAATGTTGTGTACTTCTTTTTTGGGGGCAATATCTACAAATTATTTGGGGAAATTTTTATGAGTGAAAGAAAAGAAAAAAGCTTTCCCGTAACGTCAGTTATTTTCCCTAATAAAAACAAAAAAAACATTAATTTGAAACAAAATGACACTTTTTCTATTTATTATTGTATTTAACTAATATATTTTATCACCTTTTATTAATAATCTCATTTTGATTTAACAATAAATAACTAATATTGCTTTTACCATTTACCATAACCTTTCTAGACTCAAAAAATACTTTTAAAAAGGAAACCCCCAAAAATTACGAGATTTAGCCAGGATAACCAGATAGTGAGCAGTTTTAACGCGAAGCCAAAATTTTTTGTGTTTGATTCATGTTTAATTATAATTTTTTTGTTGTTTTTTGAAAAAAAAAATCTTTTCTTGAGGGGAGTGCTTTGCATTTTTGTAGGGGGAATTTGTGTGGGGTGTTAAACCATTTTTGGGAAAAAACCAAAAACCTCATTTTTATCCAACCCGCATTCGTACCCTGATTTCTTGTCTTCGGTTTTGTTAGTTTTTATTGCGAGATGACACCCACCATTCGTTTACTTAAAAAATTTTCCCTTTTTAAAAAAATTTATTTTGATTTATTCAACGCATGTGATGTCAAGAAGGGGAAAAATTGAAACCTTTTTTTGGGTATTTGTACAAAAGGTTTTTATTTTTTTGGGTTTAATGTATTTTTCCCCATTTTTTTTTTCACTTCTTTTCTACCTATTTTTGGTAATACCCATTTTTCAATTTTACTACCGCCTCGGTGGCCCCCCATCGTCCCAACGCGCTAATACGAGTTGGTTTTTACCAAAAAGGTTTTCACTCTCCCCTGCAAGTTCGGGGGGTATTTACTCTCCAATTAAAAACTTCTTAACCTTTTTCCCATTTTGTATAAATTTTTTGCATGGTGTATAACCCGAAAAAGGTTAAAAGCTAAAAAAATCAATCAATTAAAAAAATTTTGGGCTTTTTTTTAAAAAGATCTGCTATTAGGTTAAGTGTAATGTACAATTTTTGGTTTAAATGTAATGTGTTTATTTCAAAAGTCGGAAAACCCTTTTTCATAAAATGATTGTTTTTAAGGGGTTGCTTCATGAAGTTTTTGGCTTACTGAAAGACGGGGAGATTGGTGTTCGAATTTTCCCCTCAGGCCTTTCTTTTAATGGGATTTTCCTTTAAATTTTTTTCCCCAAATTTCCTTTTCCCTGTAAATGGGTTTAAAATTTAATCTAAAATGCTTGGGCTTTGGTGGTCTAGGGATAAGGTGTCATACCTGATTTCTTTTTTCCCCTATCCCCTATCTGATTACCAAATCCCTTTTTTCACCCCTTCAAGCCGGGGGATTAATCAACCAAAATTGTGAATGTTTGGGGGAAAGCCCCGGCCCCCACCGTGGTTCGGATCCCCCGTTAAAAATGTTTGGTCCTCCATTTCATCTCACAAAAAACCCCACCATTACACATTTGAGTTTAAATGCCCTACCCCCAAATGGGCGGTTTAAAAAGCTTTTTGCTAATAATAATAAACTAAAAAACTTCCCTTTCCCCCATTTCCCCACCTAAATTTGGAGTAAAACCCAAAAACAAGGGATTATTATATGTTTTTATTTTTTTAAAAAGCCAAAAAACTAAAATGAATACAAAGTTCAAAATTTTTCTTTTTTGTCTTGAATTGGTGGCAAGTGGCAACAGTGCCCTTTAGATATTTTTTTAAAAAGGGTTGTTGTTGATATGGAGAGGGGGACGTCCCCTTTTGACCCAAAAAGGTAGTGGATGGCCCCCAGAGGGAAGATGTGTGAACCCCAAGTTTTCTTTACCCGTCACCAGACTATAATTTTTAAAAAGTTCGAGTTTAAAGGGCATTTAACTCCCACCTTTAAAACAATTACTGTAGAGTATGGGCGTCACTCAAAAATCACCAGGCTCTTGAACACCGGGGCCCACCTTGTGTGGTGTAGGGGGGCGGTCACGCGGTCCCTTTTTTCTGGGGTTTTAAAGCGGGTGGGGGACCCAGTTCAACTCTAATCCCTTTTTCCCTTATAAGAGGGTAAATATAGAAACGGATTTTAATGTTAGGGAAGTGAACCAAATCATATGCTCGTGGTGAACGAGCCTCAAACTAAAAAATTCTAAGAGGGAGTTTGGGTTTTACGTTTTTTTGTATTACTTTGCCCGGTTTAAATTTAGCTTATCTTAAAAATTAAATTGCGTATAGGCAAATTTTTTTTCCCCTTTTAAAATTTTGATTTATTAGGTTTTTTTTATGTGAACATATGTTTTTTGGACTTTGGCCCATATTTTCTTGATTGACAATTTGTTATTAATCAACATTCAAAAAAGCCCTTTAAAAAAAATAAACACGGTTATTTTTTTTTAAAACCCATCGTTAGAAAAAAATAAATCTTTTTTTTGGGGTTTTTTAAAAATTTTTTTAAAAGGGTTTTTTTTGGGTTCAAAACATTTAATATATGATCCGGGACAGGGGCAGTTTGGGAGGTATTTTAATAGGTTTTTTTAATTAAAATTTGGGGAAAGCTTCTCTATAAAAAATACCCTACGATCGAAATTGTCAATGGGTTTTTAAAATTAAACATCTTAATTTTAATATTGGGGAAAGGGACCCAAGTTTTACGATTTAATCTCTCTGGTTTAAAGAACGATTAAGGTTCTGGGTTTAAATTTTTATGAATTAAGTGTTTGTTTAAAATAAGACCCTTTTTTAATTGGGGTCTTATTACTCAATCGAGACGGGGAAAAACAATTCACACCAAAAATTTTAAAATATAAAATTTTATGGAATTTTTCTCATTTGGTTTTTTAAGTGAAAAAAAAAGAGGCCCCGCTCCCCCAAGGGGAAACACAAAAAACGGTTGAAACACTTGACGGGAATATATTTTCGAAAAATTACACACAAAGTTTTTGGGTTTAATTTTTTTTTAAAGATCCTTTCAAAACTTTATAAATAAAATTTAATGTGTAATTTAACCCCAGACCTTTATTTTTTGGGTTTTTGGAAAACTTTTTTACATTATTTTACATAGCTTACCCCGTGGTTTCCAACCCTTTTGGGGTTTTGGGGAACCCAAACTCTTCTTTGGGGGACCATAAAAAACCCCTCAATATTTACCCTATAGGGTGTTAAAATTCTTATTTTTTTTTCAATTAATATAAAATAAATATAAAAACATTATGAAATGAAACCCCTCAATTTTAATTGAAAAGCTAATGATATTTTTTTAAAACATTTTTAAATTGAGCTTTTATTTTTTAATGGTTTTTAAAAATTTTTCTTTAAAAATTTTTTAAAATTTTAAATTTATTATTAAATAATTTCATACTATCAATGTTACGAGTTATATGTAACTGTACAACAATTATGTAGCGCTTACCTTCTGCCCGTTTGGGACTAAATAGTGATGGGCACAATCGAGTAAAAAGTAATCGAGTTACTCGATTGTGTGTGTAATCGGTTGTACTCGATTCTTCCGGGATTATAGAGTAACCTTTACTCGGTCCTTGTTTTTTTTATTTACTTTTTCTTACCAGTAAGTGATGAATGACCTTATAGATTGGACTGGTTTACCTGCTATTTCCGTTTAAAAGGCATATTCCCTCTTAGAGTCATTTTTCACCATCAGTTTGCCGCCTACGCAAAAATGGACCTTATTGGTTTAAATGTTGCCCAGGCATTTTCAATACAAAATACTCGCAGATGTAAAGTGCACAATCGAAAAAGCATGCTAACTAAGTTTATAACATTCGATTCTTTTAAAAGTACTCGATGAAAGTTACTCGATTCTTTTTATCGCACCTCGTCAAGTAATCGGAACCAATTATTGTCTTTCTTAATTTATGATTATCTAAATAGCTGTTGCCACGGCTTTGCTCGTCGTGGACAGTTGATTCTATACAAATACGAAAATCTACATATGTATTTACAGATTAATTTAAAATATTACGTTACGTTTGATGACCATAACTTGACTTCAGATCAAAAATAATGCAGTCGATGCAAACTTTCACCTCCTTTTTATCTTATTAAATAAAATTTCCAAAAATTCCTGAAAAAACGTATTTATTTGTTTTACGTCAATAACGAATACAAAATTTTGTTTACGTAAAACTTTCAAAAGACAGGACTTTCATAATATTATCATCCCTATTTTGACCCATTGGGGTGTGAATTTTTAAATTCCTTTTATTAAAAAATGAATATTTGGCGAAGATAAATATTAAAAAAAATCAACGTCTACCGTCTGTTTAGTTTATAGCATATGGAATTACTCTTCTAGAGTGGGTGAGGAGTGGGGGAAGCATTTTAGAGGTGATCTAACCGCATTTGCGTAGAAGAAGAGTGGACGAAACCATTTAGGACCCACCCCCCCACTTCCCACCCACACCCCCCCCCCCCCACCCGCCCTCCCCCCCCCCCCACCCCCCCCCCCCCCCACCACCCCCCCCCCAATAGACCTATCAGGATTCGAGCCCGCTTCTCCGAAAAGACAGTCTAAACAAGAGTGAGGCCTTAGCCATCGGGCCTCATAATAGTAAATGATTTTAGCACAAATATATGTTTTCCCTTTTAAAAGTACAATTATTATGAATTTATTTAGCAAGACATTTTAAAAGAAGTTTATTTTATTAAAAAGATAAAAAAAATGTTAACCTTTTTATTGCGAGATTCTTAAAAAGCTTACTTTTGTATTGGACTGTACAAGCAAAATTGAAACCTGAAGATCAAACACTGTAGTGTAACTGCTGCCCCTTACAGGAAGAGATTATGGGACTTGCTATTAGTAACGAATTCCATTGCAAGACTCCGAGTAGTTAAGTAATGTTGACCAACGATTGCAAGGACGCTTAAGTAGATGATTCGTAAAAAAATTATCGAGTAACTTTACTCGATTACTCGATTCTTTTTAAAGAGATCGAATAATTACTCGATTCTAGAAATTATTGAGTCAGATTGTGCCCATCACTAGACTCGAACCTCTGGTAGTCAATAAGCTCTGACCTCTTTCTCTCCAACACACATGTTCCATAGACTAAACAGAGCCATCTTTCTCAGCCAGCTCGGAAGAAAAGCCTCACAGCTGAGAAAAAAACAACTGGATGGTGGTTCGGCGCACTTAGATTCCACTTTTCCTCCCTTGGTCTATTCTCCGAGCGTCTTCTAGTTTCTATAGGTGACGGCAGAAACCCCACTCATCCTTCTCTCCCCTTTCCCCCTTTCACCTCCTATCTCGTTCCACTCTCTGTAGACATGACTGTTCAGTGTGTGTATATATTAGGATGTTTTGCTAGTATTGTCACTCACTTCTCCATTGATTTGGAAAAGGTGAGAGCGGCGTATCAAATTAACTGGGTTTATTAAAGTCTTTAGAAATTTTCTTTTGAATAACTGGGAGGGGGGGGGGGGTGGGGGAGGATTTTTCTTAAAAAATTACTGTTTTAGGTTTGCGAATTTAAACTCGTATTATGTGTAGCGTTGGTAGATTATCTTTGGGGATACGCTGTTATCACGTCTTATTATTAATTTAATGCTATGAGGAACCTTGTCCTCGTCAAACTAACCACTATTTTTGCTCCGGAGTATGTCTGATCTTTTGTTTAATACTTACTGGCCGTTCTGATCAATTTCATTTGGGTTCTAGGGATTAGTAGCCTTAATGACAAATATTATATCCTTTATTGGCATGGGTGCACGCTTGATTGTTGGCCATGCGTTCGCCTTAATGTAATCTTACATGGGAAATTAACTCCCACTTAGTGTATGGTTATCAGGGACGTCTTCTCAATAATCCATTTTATTAATGTATTATGTCGATCATGAATTAATATATGAGGTATTATTTTTAGTCAATTTCACCATGAGTAAAATAAAAATGTTGAATCTTGTTAATGGTTCAATTTATAATGTTTCTATTTTATTTCACCTTTAGTGAAATTTGTGAGTTGTGTTAATGCTTTTCACATTATAATCTTTTAGTCAATTTCACATAAGTGAAGTAAATGTTAAATTATGTTTAGTGTTTTAAAATTGATAGTTATTATCAATTTCACCTTTAGCGAAATTTGATGTAAAATCATGAAAATATTTTTATTTTAAACATTATGGTCAAATCTTCTTATGAATAGTTATGGGTGATTATAATGTTTGGATATGGGGTAACCTACTGCTAGCGATGTGTTGTGTATACATTTCGATGCTTTATACTTTTTACGTCACTCAATATGTGTTATCTTTAGGTAATCGATTTTATGGTACTTCTTCTATTTTTGAGTCATATAAAATATGTTATTCTCTTGTTAACCTTCCTGACAGGAACTCAAAGGTGGTATATCAACATAATCTCTTATAATAGTACATTCGAGGTTTATAGCTTTCACATGCTTTGCGACCCCGACCCCGCCTGAATCCCACTGTGCGTGACCCACTTTGGGTTTTGGAAAAAACTCGTTTTCAGTCTTTTCCAGCTACGAATAAACACGTGGCCTTCTAGTGTTTTCTTGAATCCACAATTAAACATAATTATGTTAAGCCTGTTCAATCAATGATCTTCAAATTCGAATCCGAATTTTTCAATAACTAAATCAAATCGAATCCAAACAAATCCGAATCTGAGTAAGGTTCAATTTTGGATTCAAATTTTGAATATTTGCACAGGCATGGACTGTAAACATCTATACACTGAAAGAGAAATAAAAATTCTTCACTATAATTCATACTTATTATTAGGGATGTGTGAAAACCCACAATATTTGACACAGATTAAATTTGAAACATTACCAGATAAGGTCTAAATAAATTATTCAATTGAGATCAGAATATTTTATGAAATAGAATATTTGATCTAACTACTTTTTTTAAGAATGGGATTCTACTACAATTTGATTCACTTGGATAAAATTAGTTTGAGTTTCAATTCACATTCAACTCAATTTTTTTTATGTAGGTAATTCGATTTGGAAACTGAAAATTATAGATCCTCAAAGACTTAATATGTGTTAACAAGTATTTTCAAGGAATTAAACATGTGATGTGTAGTACCAGAACATGTATTACAAATAATCTTGAAAGGTCCCTTCATATTTCAAACTCATCAATTTTGCTTGAAATAGCCTAACTCCTTCGAAAAAAGCATTGCCATTTTTCAATCAAAACTAAGTTTCTTAAAGGTTTTTCTTTTAAAGATTTTGGTTTGTTTTATAGTGTTACTGGTTTTATATATGTATGCATGCATTAGTTAAAATAAATATTTATTCACCAAAGTTAAATTTGGGCATTAGTTCCTTATATTTCATGTGTGTCCCTCAGTTATCTTGCCAATAAATGATACAACACTTTGTCCGAGAAAGACTAGTCATGCTTGTTATAAGCAATCTAATCAGAATTTATACTATATATACCCAACAAGTAAACAGTAGAGAAATTTGCAAAGAGGCCACAGCCCAAAATACCTGCAGCGAACACAACTGTTTACAATCTTATCCACCTCCAAACTCTTAAAAAATCAAACTACTGTGCTAATTTCCATTCTCGTCCAACTCAAACTTTGACCATCTCGCTCTGATACAAGATGCATTAGCTTATGTGTACTGGGTCATTACATTTTAAGCGGTTCAACAAATGGTTGCGTGACCATTAAAAAATATCTCACAATTTCCCCAACAGGGCTGGTAGTTTAAGATGCTTATTATTTTATTTTTATAGTTTTTGGTTTTCGCATGGTGACCATATTAATTTAATAAGGTGCTACATATTTTGCAAATTTAAGTGTTTAAGGAAATGCAATTATCTTTGGCCTCTGTTTGATAAATAACATTAGTTAGAAATCATTTCCTTTGGAAAGTAAAGGGATACAAGTTTGTTTATGTACCATTTTAACCTAATTCAATTTTAAAGGTAAATTTCTGCCTAAAATTTTAACTTAAAAAAAAAAAAATCAGGTTTTCAGGGGGAAATATTTTCTTTGTGAGAAAGAGTCAACAAGCTACAATTTATTTTACAGGCATACATAAACTACTTGTCATCACACACCAAGTTTCAAATCTGACAATTTCCCCACCTGAGAGATTTTACCTGCCTCTCGATGGGTTAGGGATGCGGACAGTGGAGAACATATCAGTGAGGTCTAATCATCAACAATCCATTACGACTTGAGTTGTGTGTGTGTGTGTGTGAGAGAGAGAGAGATACATTCTATCACAAACACACTTGGAGGAGGGGAGTGTTGAACAATGACACAGGTTCATTAATTATCACGCAACGTGTTCATCCTGATGACACGGATCTCTATTTAGTTACTGTCACACCGTTTATATTTGATTCAGACCATGAATTAGGTGTGCGTGTATTCAGCGTGATCTTTCTTAATAACCCGCGGTACAGTCTTCACCGCAATTAAATACATTCACCAGTCAGGATCATAAATGCAGCAAGATTTACCTCGATTTTTTTTATGTTTATCTATGTAGCGTATTACTACGCAACTGAAGAAGTGTATTCGTATTATGAGTAGAGGTAAATTGGAAAACTCTTCTTATTACAACCATGCAAGCCAAGTGCGCTATTAATCGTCACTAAGCTACATAGGGATTGGGCATATTGAATTAGACTTTTACTTCTGACTGCCACGCAAATTTTTAATTTGAAAATTAAAAAGGATAAAGGATGGTATGGTACAAAGAAATCAAAACTAGTGCGCTACTACTTATACCAGCGTTCAGGCTGCGGAACAGCCGTACGAAAACATAATTATTTTTAGTACCCCATTTTACTACCCGTTCAGGTTATACGCTTAAGTTACTAATTACGCTAGTGTGATAAGGATGAGGAAGGTTGACAAAGTAAGTGCACCCCCTTTTACTTAGTTACTTTTCAAATTAAAAATTGCGTGGCAGTCAGAATGTGGAAGTCCAATCCGATATGCCAACGTGGAGTGATAATCAAAAATTAAACACCCTCAGTGTACCCGGCTGGGTTTGAACCACGATATCCTCGTTCTCAGAAGACTACTTTTTAGTGCAGGCGTATTACTACGTATCTGATGGAATATAATCGTGTTTGCGTAGAGATAAATTGGAAAAAACTCTTCTTTAATACATCAATACGAACCAAGTAAATTATTTTTCCGTCATAAAATTACACATGTTTTAGGTATTTTGGATTGGACTTCCACACTCTGACTGCCGTGAACGCAAATCTAAATTTGAAAAATAACAGAATGAATCACACCGGTCCACAAGTAGGGTTGCCCGTTTATGGAAATTTACTTAATTACTTACTTAATTACTTTTACACCAGGGTAAGGTATTTAATCAAATAACAATGTAACTACAAATCTGAGCTATACCAGAACTTATACCGCAAGTTCTACCACGTGTTACAAACAAGTACAGAGTTTTATCCCCCCGAATAATTTCTGATGTTAAAGTAGAGATTGTTAAACAACTAATAGCCGGACACAGTACATTAGCTGTATTATATCACCTGAAAGTGTATAAATAATACTGTCAGGGAAAAGGGACTATGTTCACTGATCGTGGTGTGGGTGTGTATTAATTTAACATCACTCTACGAGAAAAAATGGCATCTACTATCAACTATAAAGTTAAGATATAGATTGTTTTAGTCCTACACTACCTGTATTAACGCGAACAAAAAAAAAATTGTATCTTTTACAATCTGTTCCTCGTTAATACATCACTGTGAAAAGAAACACATACATTTTATAAATTTGACCCTAACAGGAATCAAACTCTGGACCCTTAGCTCAGTAGAAAGACATGCTAAACATAAAACTAACTAAGTAGTTGGACTAAATATGCATCTTGGGAGTGTTTGACATTACAAATACACTCCTTAAAACAGAAAATTCATTTAAAAAATTGGCCCTGATGAGTTAATATGAATTGTTTGACGTTTAGGTTAGCTTACAAATAACTTGAACAGACGTTTCGAGTAAAACCTACATAAGTTTTTCTGCACCAACACACGACTTACAGACACAACAGTGTTGAAGGTTAGTGAGAAACCAACCTAATATTTGCCCTTGCTGTATTCACTCATGATGTGTAAGATTAGGTCAGTAGGAATGTAAGTAATCCTATTGCACGCGTTACTGTTTAGAAGTCAGAAAGATTATTTTTTATCCTGGGAATATGTAGGTGACAAATAACGAACAGGTAGCCGTGAAATTACTTTTACTCTTTGTGTCAAAAATAATACTGTATTTAAATAGTTTTGTACTCTGAAGCACCTCACCCACCCCGATTCCCACAGCTCTGGATCATTATAGAGGAGATTCCTAATCTATACATAATCTAGTCTGCTTCAGTGGCCTATTGGTCTAACGCGCCAAGTCTGCCCGGGACATGGGTAATCATGCTTTGAACCGTTTTGGGTGCACCAATAGTAGTTATCTAAATGTTTTCACTTTCCCTCCACACAAATGCAAGTGCACAACCTCTAAATTCAACCTTCCTAATCCCTCAAATTTTTAGCGTAATAGGTACATAAGCGTATAGCCCGATCGGTAGTAAGTCAGGCGTGGTGCTAAATAAATCTACACAATCTGGGACAGCTATAGTAGGAATTTGATAGGGGGAAAAAACATATTTAGCAATTACATCAAGTCTTGTGATCTGCAAGTCACTTGAACATTAAATAAATGAATGTTTTGCTCTTCCTAATATTTTTATATATCATTTTGTCTATTCATTGCGGTTATCTGTGAGGACATTTGTGACATAGAAAAAATGGCCCTTAATTTGAGTTTAGGGGGACTATTTTCGATATTGTTTAAGGGGGAACTATAAAAATAAATATACATTTAAAAAAATAATAGATATGCATATGGTGTTTCATTGGTGTGTACTATAGAAATCGATGAAATCATTCATCTACGAGTTGAGTTGGCGAAGGCCAAATCCATTATTATTAAAACAGGTGGAATAGGCCCTACATAGTAAGACTCAGCATCACCCATCTCATGGAAGTCCCCCTCTGACAACATGTCACGTCATATAAGGCAGACCATAAGACACACATACCTCTGAATATGTTGCAACAAGGGTGCCAGTGGAACAGTCCCGTCCGGAAGACCACCATGAGCTCAAGAGGAGCTAAGCCCAAGCTGACTCCGAATGGGGGTCAGCAGCCCCCTCCATCAGGATGGCTTTTAACGAAGGTGCAAAGCCCTCCCTAATAATTATGGCAACAATACATGAGTTGGAATGGGGGTAAAGTCACCCTCTGGAACTGATGACGAAAATACCTTACGTAAATTTAATACCTCCAACATCAAGGTGGGATCACCTGTGAATGTATCGAGAACGTATAATTTTGAAGTGAACAAGTGTCATGAGGGTGTAAATAACAATGTAACAAATTTAAATTTGAAAACATGTAAGCAAAACATATATAATATTAATCTTGATGATGTATTACTAGAACAAATTCATATCAAGTTAATTGGTATTAAAATATAAAATTCAATCTATGTATGTCAACAATGTACATTTTATACATACAGTGACATGGTAGATAATCTAATATATGCTCATTTAAAAGTTCATGACTTTGAAATAAAGTCTAATATCTAAACATTTATCAGATAATTAAAACGGGATTATATTTTAGAGGTAATTTTTTTTAATTACTTAACTGTAAACAAAGTCTTATTTGACACTTTTGAATGATAAAGTAAAATATTATATTGAAAGCTGACAGGTATAAAATCACAAAAGTGTAATGAAGGTGTAAATAAAGGCGTAACAAACTCATATTAGTAACATAAATAATGCTGGATATGAAAATAGACATACCTGCATTATCCCAACAAATTAAGATCATAAAAGGTAAGGTCTCATAAAATTTTGATAAATATATTACGACCAAGTCTAACAAAAAGGAAAACAGATTAACGGTGGTTGGAGATGTTTGTATGCACTTTTTATATGCATTGATTGACTACAAATTTTAAATATAAAAGGGGTTTATTTATTAATGGTGTTGTGTTTTTATATACCTGGCATAATTATTATCTAAAATTATTTGGGAAAATGAAATTTTCATTAGAAACTACTATTTTGAACATAAATTGGACCCCAAACCCCTTAAAAAAATGAGTGATCGTTTATCTAAATCTGCAAACCCAAATTTTTCCTTGTAGTTTCTACAAAGGGGGTGAAGGGCTTATTATATTGTATATAAGATTCAAATAAAAATAATGGGTCTTTTTTACCGGAATGTATTCAAAATGGTACCGAAAATTTTAAATATATTTTTTGATTGTTGCCAATTTATATTTTTTTTGTCCTTTGAAAAAAAACGAAAAAAATTTTTAATTTTTTTAAAAATTAGCAAAAACACAAAGTTTTTGAAAAAAAAACCCAATGAAAATAATTTTAAAATTTTAGAGTAGCTTTGGGGGTTTGGTACTGGGTGCATAAACTTTGGGCCCAAACCCATGAAAGCACTAACGACCCGGAAATATTTGAAAAATCGTTTAGTGCTACGTTAGTGCTAAAAAAAAAAATTCCCCTTTAGTGTTTTCTTTTTTTTGTAGAAGTTTAAAAGCCAAAAAACATTGGGTGGGGCCAAGTTTACGTAAACTTGACACTGCCCACCTTTCTTATTATGGGGCAATGTAAGATTTGCTTTTCCTTTAAAGTTACACAATTTAAATGGAAAAAAATTTTAAAGGGTTTAAATTTAATAAAAAAATTTTTTTTAAATTAAAAAACAGAAATAACAAAATTAAAGGTTTAAAATTAATTTTTTTAGGTTTGTATTTTTGAATTTTAAATGCAAAACAATTTGACTTTGAAAAAATGTGAATTTTTGGGATTTGTATTTAAAAAGGGTTTGGGGAAACGGAAAAGTTTTCTAAAAAGGGGAAAAACTTTTTAAAAATTTTTAAACCCAAAGGGTATCAAAAAAGAAACCCCATATAAATTTTTTGATCATTTCTGCGGGAAAAGGGTTTTAAAAAAAAAATTTAAATTTCCTTTTTTAAACTTTTTCGGATAATGATAAGCAACGTAAGTCTGTTGATAACAACAGTCGATGGCTAAATAAACGGGTTTTGTCAAAAAAACAGTACTAGGGCTGGTCTTTTTTCCCCTTTTGGGTTTACTCCCAAAAGAATCCAAAAAGTTCATAAAATTCTAATAGTAATTTTCACTTTTAAAAGCAACCAAAAAAAAAAAAATTTGAAGCTAAAAAAACAGGCAAAATAAAAAGGGTATTTAATTTTGGGGGCGGGGCCCCCCTATGACTCTAATGAAGCTCCCTGGTTTGAAACCGAAGCTAAAACAACCGGAAGGTTTAAGGGACTTTGGGCCCAAACCCAAGATATCGATTTCCATTAGCTCAAACTGTTTAAAATGGAAAACAAGACAGGGCAGCCTGGTTTTTTTTAGCCCTCCAAAAAATTAGACAGGAAAAGCACCGACCTTTTACGGCAAACAAAGAGAAAACATTGGGGTCAAAATATAAATTTTAAAGTAAAATTTTGGAAGTTTTTGCAAGTTTTATGGCCCAAAGGACATTACATTTTCCTTTTAAACCCAAGGTCATTTAAAAAAAAAGACTGTTTTCTTTAAAGGGAAAAGGGGACAAGTAACGAAACTGTTAAAAATAAGTCCAAAAGGGGGGGAGACTTGCCCCTTTTGCCTCCAAGACACGATTTTTAAATTTAAAATTTAAATGAAAAACCCTTTCCCTCTTGAAGTCCAAACAAGGATTGAAAATTTTAAAAAAAAAACTATCCAAATTCCCACATGAAATTAAATTAAAAAAAAAAATATTTTTCGAACGAAAATATATAAAAAAATCTTAATTTTTTAGTTTTTTTTAAACAAAACTAAAAACCCTAAGTCATAAGGACTTGTCGACGTTAGTTCGGTTAAAAACTTAAATAATTTCCCGGCTCGATGTCCTGGCCAGGTTAGCCCGGGGGATTTTATGACCCAATTTCTCCATGGTCGTCACTTTCTTCGTTTACGTGATGGTGTAGAAGTTTTACCCTTTGACGTTTGGTTTTTTAAAAATTTTGGGAACGGGGTTAAAAATTTTTGAACCGGGGGGTTTGGGCCCTTTTTATAAAAGTCCCAAATTTTAATTTTCCGGGAAAAAAGGAAAAAAAGGAAAAAAAAGGGTGATAAAAATCAGGAATATAGAAAAAAAAGGGGAAGGATGGAAAAGAAGGGAAAGTCGAAAAAGGAAAACCCAAAAGGGGGGGGGAGAACAGTTTTTGGGGGTGAGGGGGGAAAGTTTAAAGGGTTCGTAAACCGGCCTAAGCATTTTTGTCAAATATCTCAGGGAAAAAGTTTTTAATCTTTTTTGAGCAATTTTTTGTTTTTTTGGAATATTATTTGCCCTTCAAAATTTAAAACATGATTTTAATTTTTTTTTTTAAGCGTGCCCAAAAATATTAATTATTGGTTTTCATTAAAATCTAGTATTTAAAAAAAACTAAAAACAATTTAACCCAACAAATTTAAAACAAAAAATTTTTAGTTTTCTCTATTTTATTTAATATTTTTGATGTTTCAATTGTTTAAACCCAAAAATTATTCTTTAAAAATTTCATTTCTTTTTGAAATTTTTTATAACAAAGTTTTTATTTTAAAAATAAGCCTTTATTATTTTGGGGAGGGTAAAAAATATTTTGAAAAATTAAAAAAACAAGCAAAAGAAAAATAATTTATTAGGCCAAAGAGGGAAGGGATTTGGATTTTTCCGAAAAATTTCTTCAATTAAACGGTTTTTTGGGGATATATGATAAAACCAAAGAGAATTTTAATTTTTAAAAAATTTCCTCGGTCCCGGCACAGATTTATTGATTACCAAACCCCCTTTCCTTCACCTCCCGACAAGGGCATCTTTGGGGAATTTTGGGAAATGTCAGGCCTCCCCCGTGGTTTTGGGGTTCCAAAGGGTTTAAAATGTTAGGGGCCTTTATTTCAAACCCCACAAAACACCCTACCTTTTCACATTTAGATTAAGTTTCGTATAGCCCGAACGGGTAGTAAGAAGCGGTGCTAAAAAATAATAATAATTTAAAAATTTAAAAATAATAATAATTTAGAAAATAACCCCTAATGCACCTTTTATGGAGATTCGTGAAGCTTTTTTCTAAAACCCTGTAAGGCACTAATCCCTTTAAAAAATTTTTTCCCCCTATTTAGTTTGGGTGATTTAAATGCTTTTTAAAAACCCACAGTTCAGAAAACAGTTATATATTTACATGTTCTAAGGGGGGGGAGTGAATTTTTATTTTCCCGGGGGAAGGAAAACTCTTTTCCCGATACTTTTCCTAAAAAGCTCAAAAGAAAATCCGGAAAATTAAAATCCCCTTTTAAAAATCGGAATTATATCTCCGAAATCCTGATTTGTCCCTCCTCCAATGGGGACTCTCTTCCGAAAACTTTTGCCACAAACAGCTCAATTGAAAATCCAGAATTATATTTTTTTTTAAAAAAATCAAAATTTATATCTCCGAAATCCTGAATTGTACCCCCCGGGGAGAGACTCTCTTCCAATATTTTTGGGGCCACAAGCAGCTCAAATGAAAATCCAAAATTTATATCCCCTTTTAAAAACCCGGAATTATATCTCCGAAATCCTGAATTGTACCTCCTCAAGAGACTCTCTTCCCCACCTTAAACATAAACAGCCCCGACTGAAAATATTGAATTGTATCTCTTATTTACCCCGGCCCTTTAAAGGGGTCTTAATTTTTAAATGGGGCACTTTGAATAAGTTAAGCGGTTATTTGTCATAAGACTTCTAGATGGCATAACAAGTGACAAACTTTGGTTGATAACCAATTCAACAACCTGCTGGCAATTACAAGATATAAGATAGAGGCTTAGTTAGTTTTAATTTATGCAGTTTAGTTACAGCCCTTGAAATTAGATATTTTTATTGTAAAGTATTAAAATATACGCCATTTCTATTTTTTAAATAAAATTTGCATTAATGAATATATTAACTTAATAAAAATATATATATTCCTTATAGGCTATGTAAGGTTTGTGAATTATTCTAACGTGGATCGAATTGGTTTTGGCCGTTTACTAATTATATCCCACGTCTAGCAAATTGTTCAATCTATTCTCCATCTTAAGAAATTGAGTACACTAGCTGTAAACAAGGAGAGTATATTTCAATGGTAGGTTAGTTGCATTTACATAGTGAGAGTAAGATATACTTATTTAAGATAGCCACACTGAGTATACATAGTCGGGATTCGAGCCCTGACCATGTTATCGGTGGTTATAGACAAGATGAAACTGACACCTTTGTTAGCATGATCATTGTTGTGGTAAATTGAATGTTTGTGTTCATAATATGAGGGCTCTTTAACTTCCTTAACAATTTTTTAGAATAAAAAGAGGTGAATTTATTTATATATATATATAATAGATAGATAGATAATTCACTCTTTTAATTTAATCTCTATTAATTAGCTAAATAATCTGCTGAGCAATTTGTATATAGTGAATGATTTTTAGCACTATGGTAATATAGCGTAATTACTACACATACACACACACACACACATATATTATATAACATATAATGTGTGTGTGTGTGGTGTATGTGTATGTAATTACGCTAGTAGTGAATTAAAAAGGTTGAATTTACTTTATTTATAGGGTGACCTGGGGGTCTATTGGTAAGGTGTCAGACTTCTATGCTGGGGTCCGGGGTTCATCCTCGTTCCCGGCACAGATTTATCTGATTACCAAAACCCCTCCTTCACCTCTGACAAAGACAATGAATAATGAATAATAATATATATTTTAAATTTAACCCCCAATGTTAAAATTAAATTTGACAAAGGGGTCAACCCACAAAATAACATTTTGTTCAGTAATGCACCAAGAGAACTTAGTGCAACTTTAAATAGTTATCCAGAAACTATATCCACTAAGTGGGGGAAAGATGCGATGTGTTTCTTATCAAATATCTTTGTCTAATTATAAACCAGTCAGGTACCCACCCTATTCTTGTTCACTAACTAAATTAAAGGTATTTAGAGAACTAGTCCAGGATTTCTCAATGAGGTGTTATTAGACAGTCACATTCTGCATATGTTAGTCTTGCGTTTATAATCCCTAAAAAATATGGCGGGCCATAGACATATAGTAGACTATAGTAAAATAAAATAATCCGATTATATTTGACCCATTACCCATGCCTACTGTTAAAAGTGCCTTTCAACATTTAGGGGGGGCGAAGGTCTTTATTTTTATAGACCTGAATGCTAGCTTTCTTCAGTGTGCTTTAACTGAAGAGTCTAAGCAGTATACGCTGGGATAACATGTAGAGGAGCGGCTTATAGTCGAGTTTTGGACCATATTTTGGCAGATTTTAAGTTCAAATTTGTGTTCAATTATTAAGATGATATCTGTGTTTATAGTCAGCCCTTAGAAGAACATAGTGAACATGTTAGATTAGTATTGCAGCGCCTTAGATAGGCAGGTCTTACTGTGAACCCAGATAAAGTGACGTGGGGCAATGATTCTTTTAAATATTTGGGATATATAATTCTAAGGGAAATATTCTGGTAGACCCTGAGCGGATAATCCTATAGTTAACTTCCCGGCTCCCAAGAATTTAAAACAGTTCAACGTATTGTGGGGATGTGTGCCTACTATTCAAGGTTTATTTCTTCTTTTTCGGATTTAGCTGCTCCATTAAACCAGCAAAAAAAGAAAGGTGTGAAATTTGTCTGGGGAGACGAACAAAAACGTGCCTTCTCTAAATTAACACAAAATTTGATATCTCCTAAGGTTTTGAAAATGCTGATTTATCACTTCCTTTAGAGCTTAAGGTTGATGCATTCTTTATGCCCTCGGAGCCGTATTGTCCCAGCGATATCCTGAAGGATTGCTTCCTATATCTTTTGCAAGCAAATTATTAAATGAGGCTCAGAAGAGGTACAGTGCTTATTAAAAGGAATGTCTCACTTGCGTATATGCTATTGAAAGGTTTGTGGATTATTTTATCTCGAGCAACGCAAGTTTATTTTGTATACTGATAATAATGATTTATTTTGGATGTTTAATCACCCTAAGCAACTAGGTAAGATTGGCCGTTGGGTTTGAAGGCTATCGCAATTTAAATTTAACACTGTACATGTCCGGGAAAAGATAATGTAGTTGCTGATGTTTATCACGTATCAATAAGGGAGTGTTCCCAATATGCGTCAGGAACGGGGCATTCATGAATAAAAGTACTGAGAGCAATATAGAAATATTACGAAAATTAATATTTGCATATAAATAAATAAATATTTACTGTAAAAAACGTATAATTTTACATATTTCTAATTTTTCCAGAGATTTTCGGACATTTTAAAAATCCCGTTTATGAGACTTTTTGCTTATAAAATATCATAATACATGTATATTATATTTAAATATTAATAAATATATATATATTTTATTAATATTTAAAATATATATATTTACTAATAATTAAATATAATAATATACATGAATTATCATATTTTATAAGCAAAAAGTCTCATAAACGTGATTTTTTAAAAATGTCAGAAAATCTCTGGAAAAATTAGAAATATGTAAAATTATACATTTTTTACAGTAAAAATTTATTTAATTTATATGCAAATAATACTTTTCGAAATATTTATATATTGCTCTCAGTACTTTTATTCATGAATGCCACGTGCCCGACGCAGATTTATCTGATTGCCAAAACCCTTCCTTAATCTCTGAGAAGATTTGTATTAATCACAACTTGTGAATGTGTGGAATACCAGACCTCCACCGTTATTTGGACCCCACTTTGAACTGTAGGTCCTCCATTTCTTCTCACAATAAACCGGCCATTATATATTAGCGTGAGTAAAAACCAAAAGGGTAGTAAGACACGGACATAATAATAATATTAATAATAATAATCACAAACGGCTATGTGTGTAAATCGGGTATTTGCCCAAACTTTACCATAGCGAGTTTAAAAAGAGTTTAACCAGTGTGCGGAGACCTAGGTTTTTACAAGCATAATTGAAATCGAGTTTTACCTCTTACCTTTTCTCATAATATTTAACATAAGCTAACTTCTCATCTTGTAAGCTATACTACTCTGGCCAGCCGCTGGTATCTTGTTTAATTTTTTTTTTAAGCATCAATTTACCCGTGAAACGATCCGCCAGAACGTTTATGACGGTCGTAAACAGATATTGATTTTTATCCCACACTTCGTGTACGGCTTCTCACGTTTTAACCTTTTCTCAACGGCTTTCTGGATCTCGTCAATTACCCGGGTACCTTGTAAAAAAAAAAAAAAGGGAAAAAAAGCTTTATTTTACTAACTATATATTATATTTCTCCTAAGGTTGTATATAAAAAAAATAGTTTATTTTATCTAGCTCAGTTGCACGAGGAACTTATTCTCAGGACCTCTGGATTTAGGTAGGCACTTATACTAAGTTTATATTATATCGTAATGGAAATAAATTACAAGGTATGAAATTAAAAAAAAATTAAGTTATTTGTTTGGTTATTTATGTATTCTGAATATTACTCATATCAAATCTGCCTATGGAGCTCCGTTAATTTACATTACTAAGGTAACATAATTTTCTTGAAACAAAACAAAACAAAAAAATGGAAACTTCTCACCATAGCTATTATGTAGCTGAAAGCTACATATCTTTATATTTGATTAAAGATATGTATAATCTTCTCTCTTCCTCTCCAAGTTAAATTTTACACTCTTGGGTAAAACGTTTATAGTTCAAAGTTTTAATAACTTGCAGCACCATGTCCTTTTTTGTCTCTTGATTGTGAACTTAAACATTCCAGTTTTATATCATTTTAAAACCGACGCCAAAAGAAGACCAAAAACTAAAAACTTATCGTCCACATCAATTCTTCAAAAACCAATAAACAAACAAAAAAACAAAACAACTTTCCCAATACACACCCAAGATGTGATACAATTTAGAGCTAGCAATATTGCTAGAATAGTGACGTATGGATGAGAGCTTTAGTAAAAGGAAATGGCAAAGAGAAAATACTTTAATGAATCGTAAGACCAAAACTATATGTATATTTTAAAATTCTAATCATCTTGTTGAGTTTTTACCATGTTAAAGAAAGCTCAAAGTTATTTTATTTGGGAAGTGAAAATAAATAAATACAATTGTTGGCACAACTATACGTAAATCAACAGAATAAGAGTAAATAATAGATATTTTGTTACTCTAATTAATTATAATTAAAAGGGAGGGTTTTCTTTGTCACAGATTTGCCCCCTAATGTTTCAGAAGTTTAGTTTTAGTATTGATAACTGCTACTGGAACATTTCAAGCTTTTGGTGCACTTAAAGTGCTAGGAGTTAGGTCCATTGTCTAACGACTTTTCCTTTCTTCTAAACTTGGCACCTCTGGTTTGGCCATGAGTTAAGCATAACATATTTAATACAGTAGCTTAAAATCCAGAAATTAGAAATTTATATATATACAGTGGACCCGACAGACGTTGTCCTGTCCGAACGTTGGCTTTTCGTTTGGGTGGCATAATTGATTTCAATAATAAAACAAACCTATGTGATCATCACAATTACCAATTGAACTCAATGAACTCCAATTAGTGAGCTACACAAATATTAAAAATTTTAGGGTTTGTCCAAGACAACATAAAAAAAATAAAAGATCTTTTTCTTTCCTCAAAATCAATATATTGAAACAATAGTACATTACAAATACTTTGTTTCGCAGTAATGGCAATGCTTTCCCATTCCGTCTGTTTGTTTCTGAAAGTAATAAATTTTACTTATAATAGGAACTGCTAGACACTTATACATACATGGTATCCATTATTAAAAATAATAATATATGGAATAGTGATCCCCACAATTTTTGCAATTTCGCCCCCAACTCCGCAAATATCAGCTGTATCGAAAAAATTGAGAAGCTTTCTTACAAAATTTGTATGCCAGGTACAGCTAATTTTATTTTATTGTCGTACCTTCAAATATGACAAATGTCAAATTACTTTTTAATTGTTTATATTTTCATAGTGCAAAACATATACTGTTTTGGGCCTAGAACCTTTACGGGCTTAAGCAGAACAACTTACCTATATACGTACACTCTAAATAGTATGTACTTGTTGTACAAAGTACATTCTATTACGATGATACGTACAGTCAGCTGCATAGAAACCTAACCCCCTCTTATACCTAAGGTTGTAATGTTTATAAAAGCGGTCCGACAAAATCAATAAAGTGTTTTTTTTTTGTTTTTATCTTAATGCGAGTTGATGAAGAATGATTTCATCAATCCCTGAGGTGTATAAATGAACAAACTTGAGGATTTGCCAACGCGAGAACACGCAACATATAATTGACCATGTGAGAAGCACTGATTTTCTAGATCCAAACCACGAATGGACATTGTTTGTCTTGTGACTTATTATAGTCATTGCGAATGCCAAGCGAATTGGAAATTGCAAGCCTCTGAATGAAATGGCGAGCCTGAAGGGATAATTGGAATCCATGGCAGGAAAATAACTCACCTTGAAACTTGCCATTCAAATGGTAGTTTCAAGAACAAAAAGCCATAATTTATTTATGAACAATTGCGTGCCATTGCATAGCTTAGGTGCATTTAGATTCCGAAGCGAAATGATTGGTGAACCAAATTGTATTCGCAAGCTATGGAGTGGCATTCCAGGTAAATCCAGTGAATTCAAAAATTCAACAAGATAATTGACTGCTTCGTCAGGATCTACAACGAGGTCGATCGATTTAAAGGACATCTCATTGCCAGGCAATAACTGTTGTATTTTGAAATTAATAGCGTCAACATCAAATTTTTTTGCGGCTAAAAATAGCTCGTTCACGTAGCCACGCATGATTAATGTAATTAACGCGCTAATCTGGGAATATGCTTTCAATCAAAGCATCTTTCATGGCTACCATGTTGCAAAAATTTTCTGGCAATTTTATGCATAGTGTATTTCCATGCAACAGAATTTTTCCTTGTCAATGTTGAGCAATTTTTCTAAGAATGACAATGTCAATGGATCGTTTTGCAGTTAAACACGTATATTTATGTTAAGGTGTAATGTACTGACATTTCGCCATAGGTGATTGTTTCAAACATGCCTTAACTTGGTCCGCATATGTAGCGCGTGGACATGACCGGCAATGTCTGTCTAAAATCACCGGACAGCACTAGTAGAGCACCACTGAAAAGTCTGGTATTATCGTTGAGATCTTTCATCGTTCTATCGAGAGCTTCAAGTGAATGCTTGTGGGCCATTAGTGCATTCATCCCAGATAATAATTTTGCATTTTTGAAAATTTTTGCCATGCCGGATTGCTTCTTTATGTTGCACATTGCGTCTGGGTTTGTTGTGAACGTTCAATGGCAACTTGAGTGCTGAATGTGCAGTCCGTCCACCATCAAAGCAAAGTAGCTGCAATGACTGATGAAGAAATTGCCAACAAAATATAATTTTGTGATCGAATGCGCGCTAGTATCAGTGATAGAGGATATTTTTGCCAGTCCCGCCTGGTGCGTCCAAAAAAAGAATCCACCTTGTTGTGCTGAAATTGACAAATTAATTCGATCGTTTATGTTCTTTTTTTCAGCAGTGAGCAGTTGCTCATTATTTGCAACGAAAGAAGTCAAAGAGGCTGCAACGAACTGTTTCTCGCACAGAATATCGCTGTTAATGATGTCTGTTGCTGGGCGGTTAGGCGATGGCATACCGAAATGAATGAGTGGCATATTAGAAATGAGAATGCAAATATCCTCAATCTTTATTAACGACTTCGTTATATATTTCCGTTGAAAAATCGATATTGGGATCTTGATCAGCGGTCCAATGCAATACAGAATGTCTTCGCTCATGGAATCTTTTATATTTATCCTAGAGAACAGAAGCTTGTGACGGAAAACATGTCGTCAATAATATTGCGAATAATTGGCGAATTTGATGAGGAGAGGAACTCAGTACTGCATCTGCAAGTGTGAGATCTCAATGGTTGTTATCTTCTAGCAAATGCAATTCGCGACACGCATCGTGGTACGTGTCGTACAAAATACTATTGACTTTTCGCAAGTATTGGAAGGACGTAGGTCCAGGAACATTAACCAACAACAAACGAATGAAGAAGCATTGGCGTTGATCTGGATGGACTGTATATAATCGCTAATGTATTTCCTATAAATATTCCATCGTATCCTTAACTGAAAGGCCTTCCTTTCATGGGTCCCACTTTTTTGACTGTTTGTTCCACGTGAAAAATCGTAGAACATCACTATATATATAATGTATTTGCGAATCAACCGAAAATACCTGGTTGGGTGCAAAGTTCGAAAAACTCAGTTAGTGTGGTTTTAGGGGCAGTTAATGCTTGTTGTAGAGCAGTATCTTCTGTGAAATAAACAACGCTGTCCCTTTTCAAGGTGCATGGCCAAACGTATAACAACAGGGTCTTATCGTGTATGGGAAAACTCAAATGCGCCAAACTGCTTCAGTGCTGCTAATGTATCGGCCCATTTGATAACGTGTTATTTCGTCGTTATCATTTATATTTTGAACAGCAAATACAGCCATATCACTGCCCTTATGAACGTATTTGCCAATGTATTTTATGGACTTCACCGAACTTCAGAACTCATATATTAATGTGACCTTTTGTTGATTTTGCACTGTAATGCGAAATACGAAACTATACCCAGCAATTGTCAATGTCAACCGTTCCACCTTTTGACCTTCCCAATTGAAATGATTATCTACCATTATCTGTGTCTCTACGACGATACAATGGATAACCGTCGATATTAGTGACAGTATCGTTTATACACGCTTTTGGGAAATGTTTCGTACATTTTCCATTGTCCATGCACGCGCCGTAATCTTTAGAACACCGCATGGACCATGGATCATGTTAGCGGTAACAATGTCAATCAACTCTTTATCAATATTCCTATCCGGAATTTATGATGAGATAATTTTATCAATTTCTTTCTGACATACTTTGTCGACGAACCAATTTAAAATATGTGCATGTGGCAAACCTCGTTTTTGCCATTCAACAGAATACAGCCAGAAACGTGTTTCGCCGAATACAGAGTGTTTTGTGTAATCAAGTTCATCAACGATTTTAATTTCTGTTTGAAGACACGTGCAGTGATATCATGGCGATGCACTGCTGTTTGACCTGGCAATAACAAATTTTAATTTCATCCCAGTTAGGATTGCAGGTAAATTTAATGACCAAATCTGGTCGGCCGTACGCGCGCATGAATACATGGCGTCTTGAATGTATTCTTGCATATGACGCAGACTACCAATATATGATGATGGAAGAATATATGCGGTGCCGATGTCGTTGCTATTAGTGGTTCGATCAACGTTACCGACGTTACCGACAATAGCAAAATGCAAATGAATATACTCCTCAGAATGCAGCTTTGCTTTATTATACTTGATGTACCGTAATCGCTCGCTTTCAATTTCGCATACTATCAACGAAGAATTGATGAAACCGCTGCTGGCATCGAAGAATGTTGTTGTCTTCATTGGCACGAATCATCAACCGATATGCGTAGAAGTTCATTGCGCTCACTTTCTTGTTGGTTTCTTCATCTGAAAAGTAAAAATATAAATAAGACAAAAGAAATTAATCTTACAGAAAAAGAAAAAGTAAAATAATATGTATATTGTACATGTCGTTGGATTTATTTGTTTGATATTAAAATGATATCCATCTTCTCCTTCCCAAAATATCAAAGGATTTTGCAAAGCGTCGTAAGAACGATGACTGTTGAATTGTGTGAACCTTGTTTATCTCTGTGTTGCAGAAACCGGCCGATTCACCTTTGTATGTGAATTGGTGGCAGTGTTGTCATTCTTTGTCCATAGCGCCATTGACAATTTGTGAATGTGACGAATAGTATATGTCCGACTCATATTCGAACGCAAGACGTAAAAGTGATGAGCTTGTCAATGCGCGATGTACTTGCAGCCGCTGTTGTTCATGTGCTCTGTGTGCGTCAGTGGTCATTGACGCGTCTGTCTTTGTTCATTGCATTAGCTCGAAGGCGTTAGTTGCGTTGCTGTTGACTTTCATTTGCACGTGGGTTTTGCAACCTTGACTCTTAAATTTGCACTGTCCGTCAATTGATTTTCTGCGTTCGATTTAACTGACAGGTGCGGACTATTTGTGAATTCTGTGTACGTCAACCAATATTTTCCTCCTCGCCCACGAAAACCGGCATTGTTTCTTTAATAAAACACAACACACAAAATATAAGCAACTTATATTTGAATTAATGGAATTACTTGTGTTTTTTTATGAGATATTTAACACTCCGTAAGTTTTATAAAATAATTGACACAAATAAGCACTTAAAATAAAAATTAGCACTTTAGATTGATTGTTATTGAATACGCATGTATATAATTTAAATTTTATGGGTGATCATTTTAAGATATTCACTTCAACACAGCACCTTACACATTTTCCAATGTATGTATTTGAGTACACTTGATGAAAAAATACACTCAATATTCATGCGATTGTGATACATGGAATATCGAAACACATCGTACAGAAATTGAAATGTCAAAACAATGCCAAGCCACGACGCAAGATACTTGTGCCTGTATTGATGCGTACGTCAAATACCACAGAATTCGAAATCAATGCCACCTATGATACACAAACGTAACTATGAATTATTCTCAGAAGTTCAATTATGCGTACATCAAATACCACAGAATTCGATATTAATGTCACATATGGTATACAAACATAAGTATGAATTATTCTCAGAAGTTCAATTATTTCACTATTCAGAAGGTTTTAACAGTCAATTATTCATATTATATTCATTATTATAAATATTAGGGGGTGGTGGTGGGGAGTGATATGTGAGGTTACATGTTCTGATGTGAAAAAAATCTTTAAAAAATCCCCTCAAAATAAATTCCCTAAAAATAAAAAATTAATCCTAGAACTCGATTGCAGCGCCACCTACCAGTTCAATTGTAAATCAAAACCATCTATGGACACACTCAAACATACACAAAAAATTTCATCAAAATCGGTCCAGCCGTTTAGGAAGAGTTCAGTGACATACACACGTACAGAAGAATTATATATATAAAGATATACATTATTTGTTGATGTTTGATATAAAATATGTTTAGTCACCTCTTTTAGGCCTGTGTTAATTTAGTCATGGATGACTTACCACTGTATTCATAAATATGGTAGAAATAGGTATTTAAAAATGTATATATATTTTGAATAGCTTTTGCCCGTGGCTTCGATCACGTTAATATTTATTTGTCAATAAATTCAGGTTGTCGGTCGACACAGGAAGTATGAAAATAAAAATGGCGTGTAGCGTGTCAGTCAGATGGATTTAACAGCTACAAGTAAAAATTCAATATTTCGGTGTTTTTGTGCAAGATATAAATTATATCAACATATTTAATATAAACTACCTCTAAGTTTATGTTTTCTGATCTACTAAAGTTACGTATCGTCCTACATTCAAACACGTGGTTGGTCAAAAAAAAAAAGAGTCTTTTGGTAATTACTGTACTAAATATCGAAGAAGAGGACTATTATTATTGTATTTATGAATAAGATACGTGAATGCATAGCCTTTGCTATAAGATTATGTCAGATATAGTACTTACGTACGTTGGCCACGCCGTGCACAAGAAGATAGAAAAAATACATCCATATCACTATTTCTCATTAAAAATAATAGGGGATATTAAATAAGTAAATTACTACAGATACATTTTAATATAAGATTCTTGTGTAGTAACTCACCTCGGCATGATTGTCACTATCTCACTTTTGAAACCACAGAATAGTCCATCATGGCCGACTCACGTGTGGCGCGACTATTTCAGTAGGAGAGAAGAACTGAAGTTGGGAGTCGACGCACAGACCTGCTGCGCACCTAGCGACTCTGGCGGTCAGTCAGAGAAACTCATGACTTGCTTCTCTTGTTTTCCTTTTCTCAAAATTTCATTCTTCCTTGTTTCTACCTGAGTTTCGTAATTTATTCCCCCTTCCCTTTTCTTCATGTCCGGGCCAGATTGAGGGTTTATATAGATCAGCCAGCGGTATCAAAGTACAGAGCGGTTCTACAGAGCAAGAATCAACAAGGAAACTCTGGCCGTTAGCAAAGTGAGGGAACATGGAGTCTGGGACGTCGGATTCGCCACCTTAGCAGTATCGAGAGGATGATGGATCACCCGATCCAACTCGCTGCTAAACTCGGATGACGTATCTGGGGTATTTTATCCACCGGTCGTCTCAAGTCCCTAGGACTTGCTCTCTAGTATAGTTAAGAGAAATTTAAGTTTTGAACATGTTTTGAAGGAAATTTTATTTTAATATTTAGTGAGAAGCCTTTGTTTTGGAAAATGTCAATTAGAATATTTTGATATTGGTTAAATACGTAATTACTTCAACATGGAAGTTTTTCCATTGGTTAATTTATGTGTCCTTTGACACTGTCCTATGTAAAAGCCTCTGGCATAGAAAGTGACCTTTTTCCAAGTTTTGGTTTACACTAAGTCACAAGTTCCTATAATCTTGGAGCCAAATTAATCATGACGTCCTTAACGTCATGAACATTAGTTCTTTGTTATTAATGATTACCACCAGGATGTCTATTTTACTTTTGCCTTATGCAGTTTAGTTAAATATAATAGATATTTGGTGTAGTTGTCACTCTCATGGAGAATATTAGCTTGGGTGCGCAACCCAGGGAAGTTACACTAGTGTCATAGTGGGGTCCGCGCAAATAATACTATTTAATTTTTGCCTGTAATTAGGCTTCTAAGTTTGTATTGGTCATAATAGATACTAATGTACTATTAAATGCTCTGGCAGTACCGTGGGGGAAAGTGACCAGCCATAGTACTTTAATGACAAACCTGTTTCTTAGCCATCAATTAGCTGGATTTATCAGCTGAGTATCCATCTTGTTCTATGGATTCCTTAATGTTTAACGAAACAGGCAAGACTGTATAAATGTTATCTTCTAAATGTGATTTTCACTATTCTTTAACTAACTGTCAATTACTCTCCTTTTAGAAATGCTTCTACATGTGGCCTTGCGACTTTACTGCCCTGGTAGCCACAAGCAATCTCTCAAGTCTAATTGTTTTGGATAGAAATTTAATACACGCTAATTTCCTATATTCGTGTAAAACTGTATTTCCTAAATTTGTTTATTGTTTAAACTAAATAAATCTATTTTGTTAATACGACTCTGTTTTTTTAAATGTAAAATGTACCTGGTAGGCCAAATGTGGTACAGATGAACTTATTCAGGTTGTTGGTCAATACAGGTAGTGATAAAGAAACATACAAACTACACATATAAATAAGTATTAAGTGTAGGAGTATAAAAGAAGTAGTGGAATGTGGGTCAGTATAGTCATAGGTTATGCCTTGCCTCGAATTAAAATCTCTCACTCCATTTTAAATTTTACCTACAGTTAATTAACATCCCTTATTTTACTTCGTTTGTTCTTGGCCGTTGCAATCATGGGAACAGAATAATCTTTATTTTAGGACGCTTCTATATACTATGTTGTATGTCGTTCCATTTGGCACAAATACCACAAATTCTGGGCATTGGACACACGCGAACATGCTACATATAGCAGGCCATGGGGAAAAACATGGCTTTTCCAAATGCACCCCTGCTACCTGCAATGTTTGCCTTGCGCTTTGTTAATATAGTAATAGCAAACTAAGTTTTGATTGGAAACTGGAGTCTTTTGAATTGAAATGGTAGGTCAGTTGGGATTATTGGGATTCGCGGTATGATACACTTTCCCTCTTCTCACACCTGTTAAAATGGTGGCACTGATTTTATTTTGCCCTAATTGTATAATCCGAAGCCTCGAAATCGGGTGCATCTAAATTTCGCATAATCCTAACTGGTACACCTAATTTCAATTGTAGTTTATCGAAGATACACCGATAGCTCCAGAGAATTTAAAAACTGAGCGGGATATGAAGTGCTCTGTTCTGTGTCCATGATTGTATCTATTGACAAATACACCTTTATTTCTCCCTGCACCTCTTTCAAAATGTCAGTGTTGATTTTGTTAACGATTTCATTTTTTGGTGCAAGACATGCTCTTGCACACAACCAGTGAGTCACAATTAAAATTTAGTTGTAAGTCTGGGTAAACTTTAGCAATGAGCTCCACATCATTTTCCACCAAATTACAGAATTTCATGATGATCGGTCGAGTAGTTTCGACATGAAAGCGTAACAAACAAACAAACTCACATTCGCATTTATAATATTATTTAGAATTTTAAATAGATGTGCCTAAATTAACTCTAGAACAGATTTTAATACGGGATATCAAATTTTCATTTCATGTTGATATCAGTAGGCTGAGTTGTAATGCCGGACGACCGTTCTAAAAGTTAATTTTTTCTATCCCTCGGGAACAGTACTTTTTTTTCTGGATGAAAGGTACTTTATATCCTTTTCTTTACCCCTCGGGAACAGTACTTTTTTTTGGATGAAAGGTACCTTATGTCCTTTTCTGTACCCATGACAACGTGTATGCAAAATTTCATGATGATCGGTCTAGTAGTTTAGGTGTGAAAGCGTAACAAACAAACAATCAAACAAACAATCTAACTCACATTCGCATTTATAATATTAGTTAGGATTATACAATACAGAGTATGCATTATTTATAACCGTCCTCCACACAAACCAGTCTCATAGTATTAATCAGGAAGTCACTCTCATTCGGCCTATTATTATAGGCTAAATTCAAAGAATCGAGCTGAATCAACAGTTTCAGTTCACAGGGCTTTCAACATTTTAGCACACTATACGGACTTATAATAGTGACTATAAAATCTGTTACTGAATTATAATACCATATTTCCTTAATTTTCATGAACCATACATAATTATTCATAGATAGTAAAAACAAAGAAGAAGAAAGAGGAGAAGATAGACTGAACAGCCAAATTATTCACACTACTACAGTAACTGTTGTCCCCCTTTGCATTATTTCTCACTATTTTGTTTTTTTTCTTTCATTGTAAATCCAAGAAATCCTGTTACATCAAACAAATGTGACTAAAAATTTTAAAATATATAATATTAAATATAAAAATATGTTCATTCTAAATACATATATTAAAACAGATTAAGATCAATCTTTACAATTGAACCCAATATACTTTTAGGATATTCCGTAATAATTTATATTTTAGGGAGTCTCTTAAAAATTTAAAACCAGTTACATAAAAATATAGAGGGGTGTCTTGAAATAAAAAATAGAATGTTATATTCTTAATATAAGATAATTACGCTTAATGTGATTTTGAGCCTGTAGTAATAGGATGTGATTGAGTTATAAAGAACTACTCCAGGATTTACCTAGAGAGAGAAGAGGAAAACCAAACTACAATGCATCAACCACAGTGAGACGAGTCGAGAATGGGAAAATGCCTTTGTTTTTATTATTCTTTCTTCTACTGTTCCTCCTCTGTTAATCTGTTAAACTATCGATATACTGTGGTCTTGGTTGAGGGTAGTACCGGGTTGAGGTTGGATATCATGGGTTTGAGACAGATTCTCACCATTGTGGCAACCACCCTATCTGGACAAGACAGAGGCTTCTTTCCCTTCCTGTGGGATTTTCCTCACCTGAAAATCCTCACAGTGTGGCTACTCATAGTGACAGACCTCTGGACAACATCCAATGGGTTCCCCAAATGGTTGGTTAGATCTCTGTAGAGGT
This sequence comes from Timema cristinae, assembly GCA_039000515.1. Lineage (NCBI taxonomy): Eukaryota > Metazoa > Arthropoda > Insecta > Phasmatodea > Timematidae > Timema > Timema cristinae. Next base: position 46,503 of record JBCFYV010000433.1, on the reverse strand, counting down.
CGTCTGTTTGTGGGTGACTGTGTTGGAGACTCCTTTGTTCTCGTCGCAATAGGCGGTTGGTAGTTGATACCTTCAGGAAAGATGGTCAGTCCCCCTCTACGAGGTCTCTATTGAGCAATATAGGTTGAAGCTTTTTAGGTGATTCCTTAGGGTATTGCCTTACCTCCGAGGAAGTTTTAACTCCTCGCGTGTAGTCAGCACGCACAGAAGGCAGAGCCAAACTCCTCCTGCTGATGGAGGTCTGGCCAAGACAGTATAGCTTTCCTAGCTGTCCGGTGATGACGGGGATCATTGGCAGGAATGGGGTCACCGGTTCTCATATTGCTCATTGTGCGCCTTTACGTGCGTGGCTAAACACAGCTATGACGTTTTAGAAGAGCCTTGAGAGAGGTCTTTGCTCCTCATACATTGGCTGCCGAGCACTACATGGCAAGTGAATCTAGGGATGGGAAAAGCTGCTCCTTTAGTGGAGCAGGAGCAATATGTTACTGCTCTACCACTGGAACTGTTCCTTTTACCTGCTCCTTTTTGTCACAGTTACTATATTCAAACCTACTGCCAGCTTAGTTTTTTTAGCATCGCATATACTGTACGTTCGGGTCATACGCATACATGCTAATTACGCTAATATTGATTTAAAAGGAAGTGCACCCTCATTTGTTTGGAATTATAGTTGAAGACGTTTAGGAAAAACACCTCAGTGCATCCAACTGGATTCGAATCTCAATCTCCTTGTCATTGGCAGTCCAGTCTATTGCGAGAGTGAGGCCATAGACCGAGGTTTTAAAATTTTGGCTATCGCGGGCCATATGGGTTTAAAAAAATTGTTTGGATTATTTGAAAAAAAGGTTCAATTTTATATTTCTCATGTAGTAATTTGTTATCAAGTCCATTTTTGGGAACAAAATTTTTTGTTAGCTAAATGTTTTGTGGGCTAGATAAAACCAGTAAATGGACCGAAGGTTACTGACCCTTGCCTTAAATAATTTTATCACCAAGAGGGTCCCTTCAATGTTAATCATCAACGTAACAATTTATTGTGAGAATACATCCCATACTGTGTTTATGTTGTGGAAATAGTGCTTTGTATTACAAAAGCTTTCCTTCAAAACTCATTTGTGACTCCCCAAACCAATTCTAAACTAGGCCAATAATAGATAGTAAGGTTGCCCCAGACCTGATCTCAGCGCTGTGATAAGAACATAAAGTATCCACTTCCTTTCGGTGTCCTACTGATCCAAAATATCTCCGGAGCATAAAGCAACAAGGTTGCCCCAAAACTGTTACAGCACTGCCTGTGACAGAGTTGAGAGCAAGGCGTCTTTGTACCTACCTGTTCCAGGAATATCTGTGACAAAGAGAAGAGGACAAATGCCAAGCACCGATAAAAACTTCTAATATGTAACTATTTTGCTCTGCATCTACCGTAAAATATTGTAACGATGCAGCCTTGACCGAGAGAAAAAAATAGAAGCTCGAAGAAAACTCATGTGCATACAAAAAATAGGTGGAACGTTTCAAAACAAACCAGTGACAAAAAGAAACAGCTCTTTCGTCTGTCAGGAGCAGGCTTTGAATGATACGTCAAAGGAGTAGTGACTAAGGAGAGGTTGTGATTTCACAACCCATCCCTAAGTTGATCCCACTTTGAAAAGTCTTGGACTTACATAAGGTGTCTGTCTAGAAACTAGCGCTGACCTTTATGTAAGTCTAGTTTTATAATTGGTTTTTAAGATTAATTGAGCCTCTTTCATTGATGGGTACACAGTTTTACTTAATGTTTGACTGATTAAATCTAATTCACCAGTGGCGGGATATTAGGGTTTGGAACCCGGATGTGTTACTAAAGGAATATTTATTCTAAATCAATTTTTCTCATTCCTTCACACTAGCCGGATGTTATAATACGAAGGGGGGAAAATAATTTTAAAATATAACGACAAAGTATATATTATATTTTATTTTAAACAATACATGTCCATAGGTTGTAAAGACACGGTGCTAAAAAAGAATGGATCCTCTACAAGTATAGACAGCTCAATTAATAATTATATTTAACTTTCATTTCTTTAATGTTGATTACGTTTTGTATAAACCCCAAATGAATAATATTTTTAAAAAAAATATTTTTTAAATTATTTTAAATTTGGTATTTTTAAAAACCTTATTGGAAAAATGTTTTAAAAATTTAAAAATTTAAAATTATATTTTAAGAAAAAGTTTTTAAATAAAAATGAAATTTTGTATCTAATGCAAAAATTTTTTTAAAAAAATTTAAATGTATTAAAGATTTTTTTTTGGGAAAATGTTGGGCGAACTTGAGGAGATTTATTTTTTAAAAAAATTTTTAAATTTAAAAAACCCTTAAAAAAATTAGCGTAAAATATCTGCCAAATAAATGAAAAAATTCAAAATTAAATTTTTTTAATATTTAAACGTGTGAAATTTAAAATGGGGGAAAAAAATCAATTAAATCCCGGTCTTTTGACTTTATAGGGTTTACTTCATTTTGAAATTTAATTTTAAAAACGCTAGCCTGTTAAGAAATGTTTTTTACCCCATCTAAGGGTGATATTTTTTTAAAAATTTTAATTATATTATTTTATAAATTAAAAGTTCTGGTGCCCTTTTTTTTATAGTCTTTTTTTTAATTTTAAATGAAAAAAAACTGTTTAAACTTTTAGCTAGATACCCAAAAACGCATTTTTTTTATTTTGTTAAAACCCCCGGGACTATTGCGTTAAAGGGAAATTTAGCTTTTACGTTTCTTGCGGAAGGAAGGTTAACGAAAGTGAGGGATGTGGCATTTCAAGGGGGGGGGTTTTTTTTTTTTTTCAAGCGACTTTTCCTTCTCGAAGTTCCTAGAAAAAAAGGGGGGGGGGTCATTCAGGTGGTCTTTTCCACGGAAATTTGCGTTGTCTTTTTTAATAGGGGACGTAGAAAGGATTTCCCCCACACCTTTTTAACTCGCCCAGTTTACCCCAAAATAAATTTTAAAACCCGTCAAATTTTAAAATTATCGAAATTTTTGAAAATAGTTTTTAAATAAAAAACATATTGATATGTATAATTAATATCATTAAAAGTTTCCCCCCTAATTGCGGGAAAAAGATTAAACCCGTGTGTGTTATCTAACAGAAATTACATAATGTACAAGTTTCTTATAAATAATTTTAAAATTAAATTAAAACAAAAAAAATTTTATTTTAAAGAAAAATTGTTGATTTAAGGTTGTCCTCTGCCATTTTTTCTCTCTTAAAAAACCCTTGTTACATAAAACAAATAGAAAATTTATTTATTTTTTTTTTATAATCATTATTCAAAAATTTTATTATTTTTTTTTAAAATATTAAACCCTAAATTATTTTTTTAATTAAATTTAAATAAATTTTTTGGGAAAATATTTAATGTAATTTTGTTAAAAAAATTGTAGATAACATTTTAAATTTTAAATTTGGTTTTATTAAAACCCCCTTTTATTTAAAACATTTTTTTAAATTACACAACTTTTTAAAATTTATCTACCAATATTCATTGACCCGTCCCCTTAATTTGTGGTTATTATCCATTGTTTTTTTAAACCCAATGTTTTAACCCAAATCAATTTGTTTTTAAATTAGTTAATTTTAATTTTATTTTTTTAATAGGATTTTAAAATAAATAAAGTTTTTTGTCCAGCTATTTTTTTTTTATACCCCCAAAGAAAAAATTATTTAAACTTTTCCCCTTTATTTAAAACCCTTTTAAATTATTTTTTATCTAGTTTTGTTTTTTAAAACTATATTGTTTTAATTTGTTTACGAAACACCCCAGAAAATTTATCAAAAAATTTTTAATTCCTTCCCGGGTTATAGGTTAAAACAAAATGAATTACGTCGACAAATTAAATTCCCTTTCTTCAGTGATAAAGGAAAACATAAATATTTTTTGGGGGCAATTCCTCCCATAAAATATCTATTTTTTTTATTTATTTTGAACGTTTAACTCCCTTAATTATATTGGATCAACGTTGGAGCCCCCTTTTTTGGGTCCCAATTTAGGATCAACGAGGGTCCCCTTTTTTGGTGCAATTGGGCAACGACAAATTTCTTCCCTTCAATGGTGAATCTTAAAACAAAGACTAGATAAAAAACCCTTCCGATTATTTTCATTTATTGCAAAACCTATATCCTTTACCAAGCAAATTTTAAAAAACATACCCCTTTTTCTTTAGACTCTGCATTTTTTTAAAGGGGTACTTTACCATGAACGATCATTACTGGTGTCGAAAAAAAATATTTTTTTAATTATATCGATCATTTAGTTCGGTCAAAAAAAATTTTTTTTTAAAAACTCTGTATAAAAGATTTTAATACTATTTCCCATTTTTTTTGGCCTATAAAATTTTTTGGGAAAAATTTAAAAACTTTTTTTAATGTTTTGTAATATTTTCTACCTTGCCCCTTTGTTTGATACGATTTAAATTTTTCTTTAAAATTTCCCCAACGTTACTGATGAGTCGATCTTTTGAAAATCTTTTCTTTTTAAGGCACTTTTAATAAATTTTCCCATAAAATATTTTTTCTATGAAAAAACCCTTTGAAAAATTTTTAAATTTTTTATTAAACACGCTTGTCTGGTAAAGATGACAAAATTAATATAATAACATTAAAATTGCTTTCCTTTTTAAATACATTATTAATAAAAAACCCCAAAATTTCCATTTTATTCATTTTTTGCTTAACACTTTGGGGGTATTTCAAAAAAAATAATTCAATATTAACATCTTTGCTTAAAAATTAATATACAGAATACATATTTTTTTAATATTCTTTGAACCTTGAACAAATTTTTATTTATTACCCTTATTCTTTTAAAAATTTACAAAAAGTTTTACAAAATTTATGATTTTTTTAAAGAATGAAACTTAAAAAAAAATATCTTCAAATTCCCAATTTATAGTAAAATTTAAAGAGATATGTGTGGGGGAGGGGAGAAAAAAAAGGGGAGTTTTTCTTTGTTTTTTTTCATGTAAAAAAAAATGCTACCAGCCTTACTGCCTTTTTAGTTTTTTATTAAAAACATTTCTTTGTCAAAGAAATTTTTTTCCCTTGAGAATTGAATATGATGGACAAGGGTTTTCTCCATTTTTTTTTTTTTGTAACAAAATATTTTTTTTTGAAAATTTTCTTTGTATTTTTTTTTTAAATACTAACAAGGGTTGATATACATTCAACCCCTACAAACCCTGCGTAGGATTTCTTTTTAACTACAAAAAAAAGTCGCATTTAGTTACAAGGTATATGTTTTTTTTTTGGGTGTACAAAACCTAGGGTTCAATTCTGAAAAACCTTTTTACATATTAAAATTATTTGATATGAAAATTTTTTATTTTGACATAACAAGGGTTTTTTGCCAGGTGATTTTGGAATCAAGGGACAACATTAATTATATTTTAATTTTTGATTCCTCTTTTTTTTTTTTTAAAAAGGTTCTTAATTCAGCCCAAATTGTAGTTCCTTTTTTATTTGAAACGTAATTTGGGTTCTCGAACTAGATAAACTTTATGACCAATTTGTTTTAAAACCCTCAAAAGGTCCCTTAAAAAAAATAAAAAAATTTTTTTATCTTTTTTAATTCAGGCTGGACGATTGTTTAGGGAAATTTTTCCAAAAACTATTTTCCCCTTTTTTTCCATTTTGATAGGCTTAGTTTATCTTTTTTTATGAAAATGATTTTCGTCTTTTGCTGCACTTCTTAAATTTTCTATAGCCAAGTAAATTTTTTGTTTCTCTAAGGTTCTGTCCTGGGTGGAAAATTAAATATTTCTTCTATTTTTTTACTAGGTCTAATCCCTTTCATTAGCTCAGTGGCGTTACCCGGTACTTTCTGATTTAAAATATTTAAACAATCTTCTATTCTTGTAACAGGGGACGCCATGGGGCAGGGTTTTTGGGTGGAGAAAAAGTTTTAAAGAATGCCCAAATTCTCCTATTACCCCTTTTCCCACCCTTTATTTTGAGGGTGATATTAGAGGTGTATTTTACAACTATCCCTTTTTTTGCCAAAACCCTTTACGCCATTTTTTTTCCTAAAAAAAACTGTGAGCCTTTGATTTGAAAATATTTTTTGTGGTTTACCTACATTTTTTAAAATGCTTTTGTTTTTTTTTTGGGGTAATAATGTTCCCAGTACCCCTTTAAATCGAATATAGTTTTATATATTTGGTACAGATGTCTAAACGACGAAATAAATTTCAACCCCTAAACTGGAAGGGGGGGGCCCAAATTAGATCAACAAAAAACTATTTTTTAGGGGTCGTCTGTCAATATATTTTTCTTTCAAACCCCCATATTTGACTTTTGGGAAATTTTTCCCTTTTTTGGCTATTTTCACAACTACCCCAAATTTTTTGCAATTGACTTTTTACATTTGGGAAAAATTTACATGATTTTGAAATTTCCCTTTTTGACACTTTTTAAACTCCCACTTTGTCCATTTGCTGATGAACTATAAATTACTCCCTTTAAATTTAAATTTTTTTAGGAATACAGATGGTCCAAATTTTTTGTTGCCAAGGTTTTTTTAAAAAATTTAAATTATCATAAATTTTGGTACCCGATCTTAAATTTTCTATTTTGGGGTATTTTTTTTTTTAATTTTTTAAACACCAACTTAATTTAGGGGCCCTTTTTTTTGGTGGGGTTGGAAATTTTCCTTTTTTGATTTTTTTATCCTGTTCCTACTGGTTTTTTTTCTTTGTGCAAATTATTTTAAAAACTCTAAATTGGGGCGGGTTAACCACTCCTTGTGTGGAAAACCGTGAAATTGTATCGGGTTTCCCTTTTGTGCTCAACACCTGGGACGTATTAAATTTTTTAAAATTTGGTATTCTTTGAAGTAATAAGACCCTGGGTTTAATCTACCATGAAAAAGTTTACATTTATTTAAAAAAAATAAGGGGCCTTTTGTTCAGTATAAAATTTTGGGGGTTCCCATAAAAATTTTAAAAATTCGGAATTGTTGGCATGAAAAATACTATTGAAATTAGTTCCTTTTCGTGATTGTGTAGTTTATTTTTCGGGGCCCTTTTTGCACCCTTTTTTGAAAATGGCTATTGGTCGGGTTGATCCCCCTGTTGGTCTATTTGGGAAAAGCTCAGCCCCCCTATTGTTTTCCTTGATGATCTGTTGCAAGCACTTTGGGTTTTTAAAAAATCGGGGTTTGTTTTAACTTTAACGGTTTTAATAAATTGTTTTTTTTACCCTTTTAGAATTGGGCATCCTCTCCCTTTCCCCAAAACCCCTTTTTTCCCTTTCTTTCAAATTTAAATTGAAAACCAAGGGGTTTTACAAGATCGGTGATTTTTTGAAAAATTTTTAAGAAATTTATCGTCAAAAAAATGCTCTGAAGTTGTTTCTTTTCCTTGGTGTGGGAAAAATTCTCTATTGTTTTTTTTTTTTTTGCTGGGTCTGCAAAAAATCCCCCCCTTGGGGAAAGATTACGTAAACCTGGGAAAATTGACTTTTTGCAAAAAATTGATGACTTTGTGGGATTAACAGCCCTTTCCCCCCTTCCTGAATTTTTTTTTTTAAAAACCATACTAATTTTTGTTCTATATGCCTTTGTATGTTTTTGTTGCAAATTAAAAAATCGTCTAAAAATAAGGTTACAAAATTAAGTATTTTCTTCTCCCAGGACGGTTTAACCCTCTTAAAAATTTACTGGTTGAGCCCGCATAATCCAAATGGATTTTTTTAAAGCAAAAAGTTTTTTCCATTATACATAAATGACGTATATTTTCGGATTTTTTTTTAAAAATTAAATTTTGGCCAGAACGATGTTTACAAGGTCTAGTTGGGTTAAGTACTGACATCCATCAAATTTCTGTTTAATTCCTGGCAGGGGGCCGGGGGTTTCTTTATCTTTTTCCAGGATTTGATTTATCGTTTTGCGTTTTAAACTTGGGCCAAACCCCCCCATCTTTTTTGTTTAAAAACCTTTATTGGATTTATTATTCTGACCCTACACCGCCAAAAAATTGCCCCAGTTCATCATGTGTTTTAAGTTCTTTTACGGCCTTCCCTTTGACTGTATGGTACAGGTTTACGTTTTTACATTTTAAAGGGTTTTTGGTTTGCACCTGTAATTGACTTTATAAAATTTGTTTTACCCCTGTTTTTTTAAAAAAATATATTTTTTAAAACTTCCACTTCACTTCAAGAAAATTTCTGTTTGCTTTTCAATGGGAATTTCTCCCATCTGGCCTTTTTTTCTTCTTTTTCCCCCCCCAAAGGTATCTTTGGGTCTTTTTATGGTTGTTTGTCTAATTTACTTTCTTTTTAATTATAAAAAGAGTTATTATCATTTTTTTTAACCCCCCTGTTATATGCAAAATAAAAATTTCCCGATTCTGACTCTCCTACAAAGGGAAAACATTTGTATCATGGGGTTTTCTTTATTAATTGATTTTTGTTTAAACTTTGAAAATTAACTACTAATTTAGGCTGACCACCCAAATCTGCCCCTAAAAAGGGGTGACCGTTAAGCCCTTCTAAAACCCAAGAATAAAATTATTTCATTTCTTTTCCCCCCTATCTCTAAAATCCAAAAATATCTGTTTTTTTCCCCTTTTAAATTTTTTAGCTCCTGTTGCGCACAAAAATAGTTAAAATTAAATACAGGGAGTTGGAATAGCTTCTTTGGGATTCTGTTTACACAACTGTTCTGGGTATTCCCCTAAAAAATGGCGGGGTTATTTCGATCCGGGATCTATGAGAAACTTTTTTGTTTTTTCCAAATTTAAATTTTACTTTCTATTTCGGTGAGACGGTTTTTGCTATTTTTTTTTATATTATTGCCTTAAAAAAAGAAAAATTCTTTTTTTTGGGGTCCCCCTGTAAAATCATTTATTTTAAAATTCCCCACAAAATTTTTTTGACAGTTTTCTAAAGTATGGCCCTTTCTCAAATTGGAGTGGATGTCATTGTCGGAAAACTAAATAACTTTTTTGCCCTTTTTTTGAAAAGTTTTGCCCCGGTTTTCTCATGAACATTGACGGGGTTTTTAGTGGGGTGGTTCTATTTTTTCAAGGTCTGTGTTCTTTCATTGATTTTTTGTTGCCCTAATTTTCCCCTTGTGTTTTTTTTTTGGTTTATGTTTTTTTCTACCCCGGGTTGGTCTAAAAAAAATTCCCTTGTAAAAAGGTTGGGAATAATTTCCCTTTTTAAATTAGGTTTAGTGTAATTAGGTTTAAAAAATTTTGTTTCCTTGATTTTTGGAAAATTTTTCCCCAAAGTTCTTTTCTCGACTTCTGGTTCGTTCTGGTAGGTCGTGCCTGGTTATGTCTACTTTTCCTTTTTTAAATAGTTTCCACCTTTTTTGAATGAGCTATTTGATGTGGGGTTTCGCCCTTTTCTCCCCTAGAGCGCTCATCAAATTTTTAAAATTTTTTCTAATTTAAACGTTTTTTTCCTTAGCGCAATAAGAGCATTTTTGTATTTTCACGGGGGAAGTGTTTGAAATTTAATGTTTTAACTAATTTTCCTCGTCAATGGGGATGCCCAAATTCCCTGTGCATGGCATTTTTTGGGAAAATAGCCCACAAAATTGGCCCTCGATGTGGTTTTCCGGGCCCTGTAAAAATTTCATTTACTAATTTGCCCTGTTATACACGGCCCAAAATTTTTACGAAAAGGGTTATCTTTTTTGATTTTTATTTTTTTATTTCACCCTCGTGATTTTTCAGCCACATTTTCCAGCGTCTTTTTTAAAATTTTAAATTAAAAAACTGCTATTTTTTGTGTTCGGGGGAGTTTACTTTTTTAAAAAAAAAGTCTATCCATCTTTTAAAAAATTTTTAAAGCTTGCACCATTCATTATTTCACGAATTTTGGGTACAGTTTCCAAATTTAATTGATTCTGTATGCCTGTACGGGGTTTTTTTCTAAGGCCCCAGTGGAAATTTTAGTTTTCCCTTTTTTATACCTCGTCATATTTTGATTAGCCTGTTTTTAATTTTTTGTCGCATTTGTTTGCCCTTTTTGTGACGTTTTTTGTCCACGTCTCAGTGGGTTGCCCTTTAAATTTTTTCCAAATTTGGGGGTTTAAACTATTTCTTTTTGTACATATTGGTAGGGGTTTTGCCCATCAAAAAAAAGGTCTTTTGGGGAATTTCATTATATATTTGTTGCTCTTTTCCAACAGTCGAAAACCGTTCTTTTAAAATTTTGCACCTGTTCTGGAATTTTCATTTTTTTTTTTTTCGCCTTTCCTAAATTTTTTTTTTACCTTAGAATTTAAAGAACCCCTGTCAAAAACTTAAATTTTTTCCCTTTGCTTTTTTTAATTTTTTTTATTCTGACATTCGATGCTTTTCTGATTTAAATACAGTTTTCCCAATAATTGTCTTTTAGTTCGTCCCTTCCCTGCTTTTTGGTCACCTTTAGTTTTTGTTGTCTTTTCTGAAATTTTTTTGTGTCAAACCCATTTTTTTACTTTTGAAATTTACCCCGAAATTCTTGTTCAAACCTTTTGGAATTGCCCATTTAGTCCTTAAATTTTTCACAAATTTAAATGTTTGTTTCAAATTTTTTTTCCTCGTAGCCCCTGGTTTGTTTTTTGTAGCTCCTGACTTTTTTTTGTCAAAACCTTTCATCTTTTTTTGCCCATTTTGACCCTTATTTTTGACTCAATTTTCCACTACTCTCTTTAATTTGCTGCACAAAAACGCTTTAATACTGCTTTTAAGGGTCATTTGTGAGGTGGTTTTTTTGGGGCTTTCCCTTTCCCTTTAAAAAACATTCTCCCCCCCTTTAGGTCTTCTTTTTATGAGCTTTTTGGGTTTTAAATTTCCCTTTTAATTTGTTGTTCATTTTGCCCCTGATCAGATGGGTTCTAAAAAGAATGTTCTTTTTCTTTTGGGTTTGGGAAATATTGTGCTGGGGGAAAGGGTTTTTCTCTTCACTGCTATTTACTGTCTGTTTTTTTCCCAAAATTTAATGCAATTTTGTTGTTTTTGAGGGACTTAAAAGATTCTCCCTGCGTACTTCACCTAAAGTCTAGAAGCTTAAACCTTCTTGAGAAGCCCCTGTTTTGGAAAGTTCCCCCTTTGAATTTCCCCCGGGTTTTGGAACTTCTTCTTCCGACGTCCCCTTTTGTTTGGAAAACTTCTTCTTTTTAAAGTCACCTGGGTTTGTTGTTTTTTGTTTTTTGTTTTTAAAGATTTAAGCGGGTTCCCCCTTTTGGCCCCTTTAAATGTTTTTTTGAGAACTCCTTTCACTTTATAGGGTTGTGAACTAAATTTTATTTTTATATATATATATTTTTTTTTTTTTAACTCGATTATCAGGCCCTCCCCTTTTGGGGGAAGCCTTATTGAAATGGTTAAAACGTTTCCCTGATAAAAAAAAAATGTTTTTTACCCCATGAAAAGGGTGATTTTAAATTTTAATAATTAATTATATTATTTTAAAAAATTAAAATTTTTGGGTGTCTTTTTTTATGTTTTTTTTTAAATTTTAAAATAAAAATAAATTTTGTTTATTTTGTAGATATCACACGCTTTTTTTTTATTTTTGATAAAAGCCCAAACTATTGCGTTAAATGGATCTTAGTTTTAAACGTCTTTTGTCAAAAAGGGAAAGGTTCCCAGCTAGTGGGATTTTGTGGCATTTAAAGGGGTTTTTAAAGCCGACATTTCCTTCTGAAGTTTCCTAGAAGAAAAGGGGGTGGGTCATCCAGGTGCGTCTTTTCCAGGGAAAGTGCGTTGTTTTTTAAAATTTAGGACTTTGAAGGTTTTTCCCAAAACCCCTTAAAATAAACATTTCTACACAAAAAAATTCTTATTTACCCGCTAAAATTTTAATACGTTTTTTGAAAAAGTTTTTAAATTTAACTTTTTAAATTTGTTTAATTACTTTTTTTTTTAAAATTTTTAAAACATAAATTATTCAACAAAAACCGTAAAAACTGTTGGAGTTTTTTTTGGCTTAATTTTTTTTGGAGCTTGGTTTTTTAAAAATTTTATTTATAAAAACCCCGCAATACCCGGAAAACCAAGAAGGCTTGGTCAAAGTAGAGGGGAAAACAACAAAACTCCCCCCTTTTCCCTCCAATTTCCCAAGTTTTTGGCCCTTTTAAAACCCCAAAAATTTAAACCCCAGTGGTTTTGGCATGTTTGTAAAGCTTTTTCCCCTTGCACAATCACCATCTCTCTTTGGGGATTGTCCCCGGGGCTCTCCCCCTTTTTTTCAAGTCGGTTTTGGGAAAGGGACATTGATGAAAGGAAAATTTTTCAGTTTGGCTTTAAATGTTCTTAGGAATGTTTTGAAATGTTATAGTAGTGGAGGAGAAAAATGTTATTTTTTAAAGAATTTCCCCCACAAAATCTTAAAGATGAAAAAAGATATGTAAAGGGAAAAAAAAAAATAAACTTTCCCAAAGGCAATAAAATGCTTTTACAAAAAAAATCGAGAAACCCCAAAACCCAAAAATAATTGGTGAAAGACTTAAAAACCTTATTATGTTTTTAAAATTTTTAAAAAAATAAATTTTTTAAAAATTCTTTAAAAATTTTGGGAAACCAAAATCGGGCCCCAAAAAACTTAGCACGCCTATATCTTTAAATGAGTATCTATGGCAAATCCTGTTTTTGGGAAATTTTAACACACATTTTTTAAAGGGTTATTCAAATTTGATTTTTTAAATTCATGGGCCCAAATTTAAAAAATTTCTGAAAAAACCACCCCCAAATCTTTGCTCTAGGGATAGCTTTATGCTGCCGTTTGAAAAATTTTTTTAAAATTTTTAAAGGGTTTTTCTTGAATAAAATTTTTTTAGCAAAAAAGGACCCTTGATTTCCCCAACAGCCCTTTCACCAATTTCTGTTTTAAAAGTATCAGGGATTTTTTCTTTTTTGCTTTTTAAACAAATATGAGTAGAAAACTAGCTCACTAGTGCACCAAGAACAAGGGTCTGATTCAAATTACATTTTCCCTTACAATAATAAATGTTTCAACTATATTGGGGAAATAAATTAAGTGGGGTTCTTGTTAAAAACGTTTTAGAGTTCAAAAATATTAAGCTTTGTTTTGTTAAAAACATTATTTTTTAGGTCTTTATTTTTAAAAATTTCCGTAAATGCAAAAATTATTTCTTTTTTTAATGGCTCTACTCCCCAAAAATTTATTACTACTGGGGTTTTCGCCCCCTGGGTTTAAAAGCCAAACCCTTGGGAAAAGATGAGGGAAAATGTGTGGGGAAATTCTTTAAAAAAACCTTGTTTTTGTCATTTACCCGGAGCAAAAAAAATCTATACTTTTATAGTGTTTAAAACTTGACAGGGTTAGTTGCCCCCTTTTGATTTTTGATGTTGATAATTGTTTGTGCAATTGTTTTTTGGGATTATTGATGTATGCAAAATTGATTGTGGGGGATGGAAAAAAGCGGGGTTTTGGAAATCGACCCCCAGAAGAGAATAATTTCCCCGTGACGCTTTTTTGCCCTTGCACCCCCACTTTTGCGAGATTTGGGGCACGAAACACGATATCTTGCGGGGGGTTTGCAACGTACTACGGGGAAACATGCAGCCCGCGGCGTCGTGCGCTCAGGTTGGGCCTGTAATTTAAAATTTTGAAACCCTGGTGGTTTGCGTATAAAAAAAAACCCCGATAATAAAAGTTAATTATATTTATTTTTATACATTTTTGGGGGAAGACGCATATATTGTTTATACGTTTTTTAAGTGTCTCTTGTTGTGTTATTTAAATTGTTTCAGTTCACAATCCACCCATTTTAATTTAAACCCAAAACCCGAGGGCTTGGCGAAGGTATAGTAGGTAGCACTGATTTTTCCCGGGGTTTTGATTTTGCTTTTTTCCAACCGGGCTGCTCAGTTCGACGACTTCCCCCCGATTCGTTGCACACTTTACGACGAGGGTGCCCGTTCAGATCGTTGAAATTGGGGTGCGAGGGGTTTTGTCGCCCAAACGTCCCGTCGGTCGCGGTAAACGTGGGATGAGGTCCCCCCGGGTCCAAAGAGCCCCCCAAAGTAGGTGTTTAGAAAAGGCGACCCGTTTGAGCCCGGGCCGTTTGGGTTTCTAAATAAATGACGCCCCTTTTACGGTCCCCGCACATGGTCCCCAGAGAGTTTTCCGTGATTTTTCAGATTAATCTTTGAGGAGGGGTTGCGTGTTTTTAAAAAAACTTTGATATGCCGACTTGTAGCTGCCTTTTCTTGCCACTCTGTAGGGTTTTTAAACACGGAAAAAGTTCCCGCCGATTTTCCTAGCGGGGAATAGGGCTTTTTAAATTTTTTTTTTGGGACCCCACATACCGACGTTGATCACTTGGCGTCGACCCCATCCACCCGGAAAAACAATGTTTTTAAAAATATTAGTAAAGGGGCGATTTGGTTTCTCAAGGGCCTTTGCTTTGCTCCCGAAAAGTCTTGCCCTTTCCGTTGTTGGGTTTTTTTTTGGGCTGGCCCCCCGTCTGGATCCCCCTTTTTTTGGGCACCCGATTGGACGAACCCCCCTCATGGGGGTCGGACCCTAGGCCCTTGAAAAATGTGTTGTAATATCTCACCCTTTAGCGTCGTTGTCTGCAGTTTTGGGTTTGGGCGGGGAAAAAAGGGAAGGGGGAAAGGTTTTCATCGGAATGTTTTGGGCGCGATATAAAAGGGTTTAAAATTGAGAAGTTTTTGGCCCCCCAAATTTTTCAAAGCGTGCTTTGAAGTTGTATCGTGTTTTTACAAACGTGCGAAAAGTATTTTTGAGTATAAATGCCGATGTGCCCCTTTTTTTAAGCGGGGGGAAAAACCAAAACTGTCAAATATTTTCCACGCCGTTCTTGTCGAAAAAGATGGCGATTTCAATGCGAAAAAGGGTTTTTGGTGTGTGGTCGGGGTTTGATGACTAGAGCGGCAGGTAAAGTATTTTGCGGGTAGTTTGATCAGCAGGGGAAAACCACCCGACCTTTTACAGAACGGGAACCACGGATTGGGTTTTCAGCGCCGTCTTATGGTGGGGGCGTTTTTCATCTTCAGTCATCGGGTCTCGAAGCCCCCGACGATAGGGGCCCGAGCAAAAATTTCCCAAAAAGAACTATGTGCCTTGCACAGGGGTGCGCCCCAATTAATTTTTTTTCAGTGACGAAAAACCTCTGTCGTCAGATCTACGAGGGGTGTAGAGTTGTATTTGACTAAAAACTTTTTCTTTTTCCCCCCCTTGACGAAGAGGGTTTTATTGAAAGCGCTGTGGAGGGGAAAATGGGGGAACGAGCAGGCTGAAATCCACACCCCGCTATCCAATTTGTTCCCAGAAAGATTTTTGGGTTATATAGTCGGTTTTTTCTGGCAGGTGGAAAGTTTTAAATGGGCGTATGGGGTTTTTAAAAACCCAATTTTTGAAGTAATGTGCCGCATACAGATAAAACACTCATTTCCCTTGAGGGTTAAACTCTTTGGGCCGTCGTCGATGAAGCCCCGGGAAATTTCCCAATGACGTCCTTTGTTTTAAATGAAGGGGTAAGGGGCGGGAAGCCGTTTATATTAACTTCCTAATACGTCACGACTTTTTCTGTCCTTGTCGTTGGGATGATGTTGGCAAATTTCCCGTACACGTACAGTTGGGGGTTTTTCAACGGGGACCCCGGGTGAAGCTCACTTCGAGGGCTCAAAAAACCTTTGTTCGTAAAATTTAAAATTGTGATGTATGGGGGCCCGCCGATTGGGCCCTTTGGAGATCGAAAAGCCATGAGATGATACCCCTTAGGGAAGTTTCTCGTGGAGCCCGTCCCCTGTTCATAAAATGGTTTCCCTTTGGGAAAAAACAGGGAGGGGTTGGGACATGAATAGTGTCCTTTTTAAAAAAATGGGTGAAAAGGTTTTTCGACGGTATTGTTCCCCTTTCCATTTTTACAGCGAGAAATGGTTCATCCCTTTGGGGTTTTGAAATTTAAAAGGGGTTTCTTGGTGGGTCCCCCGTTAAAAGCTGCGTTCGCCCAAAAATCCCACGTTTGGCCCCAATTTGGGAAACTGGCCGGTGAATACTTTGGGCCCAAGCGTTTTTCCCTTTTGAAGCCCGTGGGAATAGTGAGTGATTTTACTTCCACGGGTTTGGGGGATTTTCGGAACTGAAATTTAATGATTTGGGTGTGGAAAAGTATGGGAAAGGGTGTAGTTTGACACCCCTCATAGAAGGCCCCCTTAACGATGTGAACCTTAAAGTGGGGGAGTTCAGGGACCACAAAGACTAAACCCCCTTTGGGAAAACGGCCCCAAACCTGATTTTGGGTTGGGCCCCTTTAAAAAAAGGTATTTTTCTTGGTTAAAACCTCCGTTTGATCCCTCAAAAGTTCCACCGTCTTACTTTTTGTGGTGAGATTTTGCGACGGGCCCCCAACCCCTTTTTTGACGCGTTTGCCTCCTCAAGGTTCCGGGGTTGGTGTCTGCGAACCAAAAGACCAAAGTAAAATTTGCGTTTTTTTGGGGCTTTGTTGTTGAAATTGAGCAGCGCTCAATGTACGCTCTAAAGGCATACGTTTCCCTGGGTGGGGGAAAATATTTTTTGGTTTTTTAAAAAACCAGGGTCCCCCTTTTGGGGAAGACGAAAATTTTGGGGGGCCACCAAATTTTTTTGACGGGAGCGTTTCTGTTTTCCCCTCTGTGGAAGCGCACCCATGGGTTTTCAGTTGACCGCACTGAGATAGAGCTTTTTTAAGTCGGGGAAAGATCGATATAAAACTCGTTGTGGGGTTACGGAAAAATTCGATGGGTGAATCATCGGTGGGGGAAGTTCCCGGTTTGTGGGGGACCCATTGCCCAATTTCAAGAGGGTTTTTGAGGGGTTTGGAGGGAAAAAGGGGAGAACGGTTCATTTGCGGGCACACTTGCGGGGTTTGGGGGTGTAGTTTAACGAATCTAAAACCTAAAAATATCTTTGCTTCTTTCTTGTTTTTTTGTCGGGTGACAAACCTTAAAATTGCCCTTTCGTTGCTTCTTACGACACCCTTTATACCCTGACCCCGGTCAAAAGCGTGTTGATCTTCTGTTCACCCCTTGCGTTTCGGTTTTTTCCCGGGTCCCCCGACACGTTGCCCGTAGGGCCCTTCTTTAAAAAGGACGCCCTTGATAGGCAACGTCGGACCCGCACGTCGATCCCCGTATGAAGCGCTGTTTTCGATGGCTTTATCGCCGCTTCTCAGCAACGGTACGAAATTTTTGAAAAAAACCACTAAAAAAACCCTTCTTATCCGCCCAAATTGGGTTGGGGAACCCGTGGTAGGATCGAAGATTTTCCTGTTCCCCCGGGTTGTTTGTGTTTTCTTTGGTGGGGGCCCAGTTAAAATGTTGAGAAAGCGTCGAAAATGATTTTTCACGCACACTTTTCCAAAACTCGAAAGGAAAAGGTTTTCACAGTTTTGTTTTATATTGTTTTCCCAAGGGTTTTTCAATCCCCCTTTTAAGGGCACTGGCTGTAGGGAAAATTTTGTCGTATCTAATGTCTTATGAAATGCCATGAAATTTTTTAAGGGTTGTGATCCCGACGATACGTAACGGGGGGGTGCTACAAGTCCCCCAGGGGTAAGGTCGACGATATCCGTTTTGTTTTACTTTTGTGGGGGCAGGCCTAGTAGAATGTTGGCGGGTACGGAGTTTTTGGTTACTCTGATAGTTTATTTTGGGATCTAAACCGAGCTTGAGACTTATAGGGGCTTTGATAGATTTCAACAGTGTATATTTTTTGAAGAAGGGGATAACTTAAACTTTTTTTTTGGGGGTTTTTGTTTACTTGAATAAAAATCCGTAACCCCTTTTTTTAAAAGCTCTACTTCGTTTAAAGTTTTTGATCAATTAAGGATAGTGCGTGGGTTTCCGGGCAGGGAAAATAAATCCTTGAATATTTGTTCCACATTGTTAGGGTCCCCCAGTTGCCCCATAAAATTTTTTTGCCCCTCTGGGACTTGGTGAAAAAACCCGGAAATTAAAAATTCGGTGAGAGCGATTTCCCCCACCCTCGGGGTTTAAAGACGGTAAGGAATTTGGGGCTTTGGGGTGAAATTGGGTGAGCGTATTTTTCGGGAAATACCCCCTTAGAGTTTGTCGCTCGGCAAAGTGATGTAAAATCGGTTCTTTTATGGTAGCGCGTTTGCCGTAGCTGGGGGAAAACCCCGGGGAAATTAAAACTTGGCGGGGGTAACTTTTCCCCACTGACGTTTATTTCTTTTGGCACCTTTCCCTTTGACACGTGTATTTTATAAAACTTTGAAAATTTTTTTGGGAGCCGTACGCGTTGATATTGGGGGTTTGTAAGTTCCCCCCCCCTCTTGGCTGTCAAGTCGGTGAGTCTGTAGACGACGGTTGTCGAATCACGCAACTGGGGACTTTGAAAATCTCTTCCCCCAAATTGCTTGTACCCCTTTTTTAAACTGCATTTTAGTTTTTTTAATACGTCCCCGTGTCGCCGCCCTTTGAGTTTCTCCCTGTTTTGGGGGTTTGGGAAACCCCATTTTCCGAAAGCTTATCTCTGATTTGAAGAAATTGGTTTTTGAACGTCGGGGGGTGCCATTTGATACGAAATTCTTGGAGCCGTTGTTGCGTCGACGAGATTTTGAGGCCCTTTCCACAAAACCTTTCATGTTTTTCTTTTGGGGATATAGTAGCCCCCAAAATGCGCCCTTTCAGGGGTTTCTTTTTGAATCGTTCCACGACGCTCGCCTTCCGCCCGGATTTTTTGGGGTTTGTGGTAATGCACCCTTCTTGCTTGAAAAAATTTCCGGATTGGGCGTGCCGTAAAATTCTGCCCCTTTGGGCCGTCTGTATATTAGGGTTTACGCCCACTTTGCTCAAAAATGCCCGGGAAAGGCGTTTCACCACACTCCACCTCTTGGACGGAAGCTTTGGGAACCCCCAGGCATTTGTAAAAGGTCGATGACGGTAGAAAAATACACTCCCCACCGTCGTTGTATGGACGAGATTTCGAAATGGGTTGAGATCGGTTTTTGCCAGGATCGTCAATTTTTGCCCCAAAATACGTTTACGAAAAAACATTTTGGGCCCCGGGTTTGTGAAAGGGTTTATAAGCGTCCTGCGCACAAAGCCAAATTTCTTACTTTGGCGGGATTTTTCTTTGACCCCTTTTATGAGCGACGCCCCCCTAAAAAAACCCTGAAGGATGAAAAAGGGATCGTATTTGATGTCTTCCTTTTAAGCTCGGAAAGGCGGGCCAAACTTTTTTTCCGTCCCCCCTTTCTTCTTTTCTTGAGCTTTTTGCGACGGGAAAAGTGGTTGGGGAGGGGGTTTCGGACTCTATGGGCCCCAAACCCATTTCGGATTCACAATAAATTTTTTCGGAACGTTTATTATTGCAGCGGGCCGTGAGAAACTTCCCCCCCCCGTCGGTTCACGGTGTCTTCTCGTTTGCCCAGATCGTTGTTTAAAATCCCGAAAATTGGAATCCGGGGAAGGCGTATCTTGAATACTCATTTCCCTTATCGTCCCAGAGATGCCCCCCCAAAGGGACTTAATTTGTTTTTTTATAAAATTTCCCGGCTTTTTTCCCGGTGCCTTTCCCGCTCCGTCTTTAAGTAGGGGGAAAGTCAGTTTTTTCAGGGGGGGGTTGGTGGTGGTGGTATTTTAAGGGGGTTTGGAGGGTGTTAACTAAAGTGCAGATAGCGTGCAGAATTGGGTTGGGGTTTGAGCCCAAATTTAGACTTGTTTTTTCAAAATTTTGAGGCGAGGATTTTTTAATCTACTTGCCCCAGCTCGGAGACCCAAAGTTTTTTTGGGGCCGACGCCGCTTGTTGGTGGGTGTTGTTCGAAACGGTTTTAATGCTTCGGGGACACCAGTTTCATCTTTTTCGGGGTGTTCCACCCATTACTTGTTGAACAAAAAAACCGGGGGGCACCGCTGATTAAGGGGGCCCAAAAATTTAACGGTAGGAACGCTCCTTTTTTTCTGAAAAGAGTATTTCGTTTTTCTTTTTCCCAGCACCTCCTCGTTTGACCCCCTTGGGGCCAACACCTGCTGTTTTTGGGAAAAACCTTTTTAAATTTGTCTTTGGGCATATTTCAGCGGCCCCCGCCCTTTTAAATTGTTGTAGGACACTGGGCCAAACGGCGTAAAATCAGTTTTTGTCGCCGTTTTTGCAAGGCGACGCTTTTGTTGGGGGTTCTTGCGATGCATCGAAAAGTAGCAGGGGGGGCCTGCTTAAAACCTTTTTGGGGGACTCATGGTTTTAAAACTGATTTGAAATTTCGGGTTGTGTCGGTGTTTTTATAATTTTGCGTGGTGGGTTTCACGCAACACAGTCTTGGGTTTTTGGCGGGTTTTATCAAAACCATTTGGGTTTGTCCCTTTGTTTGAAATTAACAAGATGGGACCCGTGGGGAATATTGGGTAGCGGTTTTGTAAGCCCTTGTAAAACCCGGGGGTTTTTTCGGGAAATACCTGGAAAATGAAAGTTTTGAATTGACTCTATCTCGGGGTTTTTTTAAAAACACGTTATAGTGTGCGTTTAAAGAAATGTCTCTTTGGCCCTGCCCTGGGGGAAAATATTTTTTGGGGTTTTTAGGGTACTGACGCAAATTTTTTTGATGGGTTGGCATCCTTTGGTGAAAAAATGGGACGACCATTCGTTGGTTCAGCATCGGGTCGTCCAGGTTAATCAGTGCGGAGGGGTCGTTCCCTGTTTTTCAAAATTTTTGGAAACCCCCTTAAAAATTTTGGGACTGAGCCGTTTGTTCGAATCCGGTTGCCTTTAAAGAAAAAATTACTACTTGATTTTATCAAATTTAACGTCAATATTTTTCCCAAGTTGCGGATAAAAGTCGGCTAGAAAATGGGATTTTCCCGCAGCGGAAGGGCCCCTGATGGGGCCCCGAAAATGGATGTTTAAATTGTCCATAATTTTTGAGATTGGCTTATTAGCCAGATGAACTTGTATTTATAGGAGGGGGGGGGAAATGGTGGTGTAGACTTTTAAAACACAATCATAACAGTTTTTACAATATTTATTTACAATAAATAAAAAAGTTTTTTAAAAATATTTTATTTATCAAATTGAAAATAGTGGCCCGATACTAAATTAATATATAAAAATTGATTTTGAATAAATAATCAGGGGGGGGTGGGGGGATTGTCTGATGGATAAAAAAAAATATAAAAAAAAGTTCCCGGGTGCATTTTTTTAAAATTAAAAAAAAAATTGCTTTTTTTCAGGGCAAAAAAAAAAATATAAAAAAAAACCAAAAAATTTTTTAAAAATGGTATGTCAGGGGAAAACTGTCTAGGGTGGGGAAAAAAAGAGATTTATTGGGCCCCGTCAAAATTAATCACCTTTTTTTAATCGTGGGGGAGCGCGTTTAAAAGGGACTCTGATCCCCCAAACGGAAAATTTTAAAAAGTCTCAATTATACCCCCTTTTTGGTTTTGTACACCGGGGGGTAAACCTTACTTGCGAAAGGTACTTTACAGCCCGCAAGACCTTTTTTTAATTTTGTGGGGTTTAACGGGAAGTCCCTTTCCCGGGGCCCTGTTCGGTGACCATAGCTTTCAAAAACGTCAAATTAACGTTTTCCCCGTTCCCGGGTAGTTTATAGTGCCCCCGCGAAACCTAGCACCCTTTTTTGGGTTTTTGGAGGGATCCCCCCAAAACCCCAGCCCTGGAATGCTTTAATTTTTTGGGGCCCGCCAGATAAAAAGGCGCCGATGTAGCCCCCCGGCCCGTAATCCTGAATTTTCTCAGTGAGGTCACCAAAAAAAAGTGCCCCGGTTGGTGGACTTGATAGAGGGGACTTTCCCGTAAAACAGAAGCTTTCCGTGTGGGTGAAAACAAAACGCGGGCCCCCCTTTTGTTCAAAAATTTCCCGTATAAGTGAATAGCCTTTGCAGTCGTGTGCACGCCACCCCCAAACCCCCTCGTGTTTGGGTGGGGCGCAACGCGTCACACAAATCTTTAAATTTTGGGGAACAAAACCTCTTTTAATTAAAAACCTTTGAGCTGTCCACGGGGATTTAGGATCCGTCAGGTATTTGTGGACCCCCCTTATAGTCTTTTGACAAGGGCTATTGCGTAAATGGGGGTCTTTTCCCCAAAAATTTCCCCATAGGAATTTAAAAAGAATTTACCCGGGATTTGCGGAGACCGGCGTTTTTCACCAGAACCCTAAATCAAGTTTTTCCCTTTCCCCCTTTTCCTCATAATTTTGAAGGAAGCTAATTTTTCCCTCTCGTGAGGTACCCCCTCTGGCATCCTTTGGCTTTTTTTTTTAATTTTAAAAAAAAGTATGATTTACCCGTGAAACAGCCCCCCAGAACTTTTTGTGTGAGGGTCGAAAACAGATACATCGAAATCCACACTTCGTGCACTGCTTAAAACGGTGAAACCCTTTCTCAACGGTTTTTTCCAGATCCCCGTAAATTCCCCCCAAAACGCCTGTAAAACCACCCCCCCCCCCCCTTTTTTTTGTCGTTGGCCGACGGTCTTGGTTTTTTACTCCCCGCATTTCCTACACAAGATGAACATAAAATTTTTCGTGCATCCGTTTTTGGCAATAGGGAAAAGAATAAACCCCGCGGAGTGGTCACTGAAAATTTGGCTAGGTTTTTCTACTCGTCTATAGCGGGAAAATTGGCTCAAAGTGAATTTTGGGGTGGGCCGACGGGGGTATTTTTTGTACTTGCAAAATTTAAGGGGTAAAAGAAACCATCCTTTTTACTGTTTTCCTTCCACAAGAAAGGTCGTTCGTGGAAGATTTTTATACAATTGTCGCCCGCCAAAGAATGATCCTGGGGCTGAAGGGCTCCTTGGTATACACTTGTGCCGGAGATAAAAATCTTTTGCAAGCCCTTTTTGTGTGTGGGTTTCATCGCGGTTTAAAGGAAAACTCCCCCACATCTTACGGCACGTAGCCGGGCGTTCTTAAATTTTTTCCCACGGGGCAAGGCTCGCTTAAAAAACCCCGGTCCCCATGGCCCTCGGGGCGGCTTTTTTTTGATAGGGGGGTCCTTGTGGAAAAAACAGAGGGGGGCCCCTGCCAATAAAGCCCGAAACGGGGAAGACGGAGTTGGTAATCTCCAGTTTAAAAAAAGCCGTTTTACATGTCCCCCTACCACTTTTTCCTCGGGGCCGTCACCCACTTGAAGGATAGAGACACCGCGTTGATGGGCCCCCCAGCAGACCCAATTGTACGGTACGTGCGACTTTTGGGCCCCGCGAAAAGGGTACCCCACCGTTAGGGCAATCCCGACGGTATTTTTCCTTTAAGATGGCTTCGGGGGTTTAAACAAACATGGCCGTTTCCAGTGAAAGTACAGGGCCTCTCTAAAAGGTTTCCCCCTTTGTTTTCCCCACGGTATTTTCTCTAAACTCTAGGCAGATTTTTCCCGTAGGCCTTTAGCCCTTTTCACGCAATACAGTTCCACCCCGGGGGTTTTAAAATTTAAAAAACGAAATTTTTTTTAAACCAATGCGTTTATCCCCCTTTTTCCAAAGCGTCCTTTCCCCTGGGCCCGACTCTCCCCAAGGGCCGTAGCCCTCTTTGGCGGCGGGGGGTTTTTTTTCCCCTTTACCCTTCTCGTTTTCTTTTTTGTTGAAAAAAGGGGGGAAAAATGCCCCTTTGGGCCCAAAAGACTCGTCCAACCCGAACTTTTTTGGGCATCTTGGACAACAAACCGGGGAAAAAAGTTCGCGTAGTCAATAAAATGGAGCGGGCCTTTTAACGTATGGTTTATGATTTTCCCCCCGTTCATGATGAGGGTCTGAAGTCCCTTTTTTCCCTCCCCTTTAAAATATTTTAAATGAAATTTCCTCATAGCCCCTTTGGGTTTAGGGCTATGAGGGTGATTTTTCTTTAAATTTTGAAGCTTTAAAAAGCTCTATAAAACAAAAAAATTGGGCCATTTTGCCCTCCCCCCTCGAAATATGCGAGTCCCATTGCCCCCCCAATCGGTGCAATGATTGTCCCTTTTCATCTTTATGAAGGCCCAAAATTTTAAAAGTCTGAACGAACAAAGTTAAGGGGTTTGTGCAGGGACGGGGTTGACCGCACCTTTTAAAAGGCGTTTCTTGTTTTTGCATTTAAAAATCGTAAAAAACAAGCCCTGGAAAAATTTCTCTTTTTTCCCGCGACGGTTTGGCCCGGGGTTTCTTTATATAACGAAATTCCCAAAAGGGCGATGGGTCTCGCCCTCTCTACAAAAAGGGTTTTATAAAAAACCCTTTTGAAAATTCTGCTCTTTCCAAACTGAAAAATTGCCCTTTCCTGCAAAACCTTTTTTTACGCACAGAACCCAATGCGAAACCCCTTTCAAAAAACCCGGGGCGTTTATGGTTATCAAAACATGACCCGGTTTGTTTAAACCCAAAGCCCAAAAAATCCTTTTCAGGTCACAGATCGGCCTCCATAAAGCCGGTTTTTTGCGTTTTGACTTTTTAAAAACGCGGATTGCATTTGTGTTTGTTTTTGAAACAAAAGGAACACGGCACTTGCGGCAAAAAATTTCGAGCACTTTTTCCCCGGCTGTCAAAATTTTTATGCATCAAAAAGGTTTTGCTTGTCGCCGTTGAAAGTAAAATCAAGGGGTCCTTTAAAGGAATGTTTGGAGGGAGGGGGCCCCTTTAAAAAGGGGCCCCGTCTCCCCCCACGTTCCCTGGGAAAACGGTGATTTTGTATTTTGGTGAGGTATGTTTGGAAAAATTTTTTAAATTGCGGGGAGCCCCACTATCAAAAAAATTTTCCACGGGCCCTGACGGGTATAGTTCCCCTTTCCCTTTTTATTTTTTTAATAGGACGGGCCCAATTTTTTACTGCTTAAAGGTTTTTCACGTCCCTGATCCCCTTTTTTCTTTTAAAATCACTTTTAGCCCTTTGGGAACAACCAATGCACGGGGAAGGCAAAGTGTGTTTTCCCCCCCATTTTGAATAGTAAAATTTTTCCTTTTTTATTTCGGCTATACGTGCTAGCGGGACGGTTTATTAACCCTTTTGTTACCTCCCCCGCGGGGGCCCTTTTAAAAATGGTTTTAACTTGATTACAGGGGGGATGAAGGGGAGGAACGAATCATTGATTTGTAAAAATGTTCTACATTTGGAGCACAGCTTGCGCGGTTTAAGCTGATTGTCCCCCCTAAAAGGAAAAGAAAAACGGGTCTTGGGCGAGGGGGTCCCGTGTTTACCAAAAGTAGACCTTTCGTGAAACCTCGGGGCTTGCCCAAAAGACCCGGAGGGGTTCAAGCAAAAAATTGATTTGCACCTCGAGCCCGGTTTGAGCGTCATGACATCCCCGGCGGTTCCCCTTTTTAATTTTTTTATGGTCAATTCCGGTCCGAATAAAAAAAAAACCCCCCTCAATTGCTTAATTTTCTCCTCGACGATTGGAGAGGGGGCACCTTTTGGCAACGCTCCTCCCACCTGAAATTTAAACAGGCCCTTTCTCTTTTGCCGAAGATGGCCCCCCCACGGGTTGCGGGGACTCCGTCTCCCCCGGGGTGTACCCGTTTTCCCTTGTGCGGGCATTGCCCGGCCAGCGAAGGATTGGAGGGGGGGGCCATAGCTGGGGAATGGTTGCCGCCCATTTTTTAAAAATCCATTTTTAACTATAAACACGTTGTTAAAAAAATACATTTGAAATGTTAAAATAAAAAAGGTTTTTTAAACACACAGGGAAAAGGGTTCGAACCCGGGGGTCCTTTTTCCCCCAAAAAACAGTTGAAACTCGGGGGGCCCCCCCCGCAAAATTTTGTGTTTAATTTAAAAACCAAAACCCTTTGGACTTTTCAATTAAATTTTTTATTTTTTAAGAATATTTGGATGGTGTTTAGAATATTCATTTATATTGTTAAAGAAAACCTTACAAAAATTTTTTTTGGGAAATTTTTATCAAATGACTTGGCGTATGTAATAACGTTTTGAATTTTTTTTTATTTGGGTTGTTTTAAAAAAAGCCTTAACAATAATTTATTTTTAATTTTCAGGGCTTGGCGTATGTAACTAATTTTTAGAATATTTATCAGGTTGTTAAAGAAAGCCTTTCAATAATTTATTTTTAATTACATGGGCTTGGGTTTTGTAACTAAATTTTTTTGATTTTTTTCAGGTTTTTAAAAAAAGCCCAACAATAATTTAATTTTTTTTAAATTTCTTTACTTGGCGTATGTAAATAACTAATTTTTTAGAATTTTCATCAGGTTGTTTAAAAAAAAGCCTTTCAATTTAATTTTTTTTTAAATTTTTATCACATGGCTTTTGGGGTATGTAACTAACTTTAAATGTTTAGAATATTTACGGTTGTTAAAAAAAGCCTTAAAAAAATTTTTTTTAAAATTACCCTATAAATGGCCTTGGGGTTTTGTAACTAACTTTTTAGATTTTTTTCATCGGTTGTTAAAGAAAGCCTCGCAAATAAATTTTTTTTTAAATTTCATATACATGACTTGGGTTTTTAAATAACTGTTTAGAAAATTATCAGGGTTTTTAAAAAAAGCCTTACAAAATTTTTTTTTAATTACAGACTTGGGGGTAAAGAACTAACTGTTTTGAATATTCATCAGATGTTAAACAAAGCCTTACAATAATTTTTTTTTAATTACTTTAAATTTTGGGGTTTTGTAACTAAAAATGGGTTTAAAAAAATTCTTTAGGTTGTTTAAAAAAAGCCCACAAAAAATTTTTTTTTAATTACTTTTTCACATAACTTGGCGTTTTGTAAATAACTAAATGTTTAGAAAATTCATCAGGTTTTTAAAGAAAAACTTAAATAAATATTTGTAAACTCACTATAATTACAGTCTCCCTGAGGGTTCAACCTTCCCCAAATTTATTTAAAATTAAAAAGGCATTTTAAAAATGTGTTGAGGGATTTTAGTTTCCCTTTATCACCATGGGGGGGTTTTTTCCCTTTTTTCCATCCATTCAAATGTAAGTAACTTCCTATAAAATTTTTTTTTGGGGTTTAAGTGGTTAATTTAGTTTTGTCAAAAAATATAGTTTTTTGGGGCATTAAATTCCGGAACCCTTTTTTTTTTATAAAGAGTGTAGAATAAAAATTTTCTACTTTTTTGAAATGTGTTTAGACGTTTTTGATCACAACCCTATTTTTTTTCACCCCCCCAAATGTGGGGGTTTAATTACCCTTTTATTTTCTACCCCTTAGTGTTTGTGATAGCCCCCATCTTTACTTATAAAAAAACTGTCCTGACTGCTGATGGGCTGACCCGACGGGCTGGGCTGTTCCCCCCCTTTTATCGCCCAAACCCCAAACATCAATGCTACAAGATGAAAATTGGACTTATTTATTATTTTGTTATGTAGGGGAACCCCTTAGAAAGGGTTTTAGGGAAAAATTCCCCCCCAAAAAGGGGTCAAAATAGGGGATGATAATATTATGAAAGTTCGTTAAATTTTTAAAGTTAAAAAACACAATTTTGTTTTTTAGGTTAAATTTACCCTAAAACAAAAAAAACGTGTTTTAGGAATTTTGGAAATTTTATTTAAAAAGGGATTTAAAAAAGGGGGGGAAAGGGTTTTTATTGGGCTTTAATTATTTTTGATCTGAGGTCAAGTTTTGGTCATCAACGTAACGTAATATTTTTTTAAAATTTAAACTGTAAAAACTATGTAATTTTTGTTTTTGTAATAATCAACTTCCCCGCGAGCCAAAACCCCGGGCAAAAAAGTATCTATTTGTTTAAAATTTTTTAGGAAAAAGGGTTTTAAACAAATACCCCAAATTTTCCTGATTTTGATTGGGACAGAAAAAATATAACTCGTAAAAAAAAAACGCATATTTTTTACCCCACACTATTTTATATATTTTTATTTATTGTACTTTTTTGGGGTGTTTCTCGCAGGCAAAATTTGTGTGTTTAATTTTATGTACATCATGAGAAAGTATTACTTTGAAGGTTTGCACGTTTTTCCCGACTTCGTTTTTTGAGGAGGGTTGGGGGGTTTTTAATTTTCCTTTCCCCCGCGAATGATTTTAAAATGGGTTTTTTTAACTCTACAAGGGTGGATTTTAACACACAGTTATTTTTAAACGTTAATTAGTGTGTGTGTTGTTTTTTGTGGTGTGTATTGATGCTGTCCTTGTATGAGTAGTTAAAAACATCGAGGTCAAAAAAAATCCTGAAGGGTTTAAAAAATAACACAATCAGATTTGGTTTTTTTTACGTAAAAACCCTTTTAAATTTAAATTTTATCATGTGTGTATTTAGATGCACTTATTTTCTAAGGAAATATGGACATTTCTGTCAAATAGAAAAAACTTCCCATATTAAAAATTTCATGTATTAAAACGCAAAGGGCCCTGTGATCTTTATATGGGCATTGCTATACATTTCATACAACACTAGTGCGAACACAAAGGCATTCTGTTTTTTTTTTAAAAAGTTCTTCCCACAAATTAATGAGAGAGTGGTTTTTTTTTTTTGTGGTGTTTAGTGACAAATTTTAAATTTAATTTAAAATTTTTTTTTATAAAAATTTAACCTTTTTTTTGGGAATTTGGATTTGTTAATAGTGGTTTAATTTTTCAAACCCCAAAAAATTTTTTAAACCGTTTTTGGGGAAATTTAACCCCCTTTTCCCCGCGAATTATAATTTCATGTTCTTTTAAAAATCTATAAGGGGTAGATTTAAACCACAGTTCTTTTTAAAAAGTTTTTTAGTTTGTGTGTTTTTTTGTGTTTGAATTTTAAAAAGTGTATTGAATTTTCAGTTGCTAGGGACTCGAGTTCAAAGGGAAAAACCCTGAAGTTTTAAAATTTTAACAACCCTCAGAATTTGGTTTTTTTTTTTTTTGTTTTAAAACCCTTTTTAAATTTTTTCTTTTCATGTGTGTAATTTTAAAAATGCATTTATTTTTTTTTTTAAAGGAAAAAGGACATATTGAAGCTAGAAAAAATTCCTATATTAAATTTTCATGCATTAATACCTAATAAGGGGAAAAAATGAAAAGGGGGGGATGAAAACAGGGGCCCGCCGTTTAGGCTTTAAAAGGACGTTTAGCCGAAAACTACTCGGCCCCTTTTTTTCCTGCGGGTTTGCAGGGGCGGCGTCACTCATAAAGGCATCCAAAAAGATCCCCAAAAAGGTACGAGAATGGCTTCCCTGCACCCGGACGGTTATACCCTACACAAACCCCGTGCCCAAAAAAATTTCCCCCGCAACTGGAAGTTTGGGGTAAACATGACGATCTCTGGGAAGCCGATCCCAATTTCTTTCGAAGTCTCAGAAAATACAACGCGGGTGCAGTGTAATTGCCACCCTCATCGACGTATTTAGAAGTGGGATGGGGGAGGACGCTTCCATCCCAAAACGGGGGGCGTCCCCGAGAGACGCCTTTCGGGGGCATTTTTAAGCCAAAAGCGGTCGTAAAACCCCTAAGTATTTCAGACGGGGCAAGGGGACGAGTTCACGGCCCCGTTGTCCCGGGAAAATTTTAAAAGCAAGAAGGGTGCATTAATACAAACCCCTCATTAAACCCGGGCGTGAATGAAAAAAAACGTTTGAACGGTTCAATTTGAACCTGAAAAAGGGCGATTTTGGCAATACTTTTCCAAAAATAAAACGTATCGGTATGTGGACGTCCTCCCAAAATTATTCCCACGCTTAAAAACGGTTTTCCAAAAATACAGTATCAAAATGGAATCCCCCGCGATTTAGAAATAATTTGGGTTCAAGTCGAGATTAAACTGACGGTAAAAGGCACCCCCCAAAACCCCAAGCCTTAAAATTAAAAAACGGTGAAACGGTGTTATTGGGGAAATCCAAAAATTTTGGGTTTTAAAGGGCTACGAAAGCAATTTGAGGGGAAGAAAATTTTTAAAGTCGAAATTTTCGTGTTGAGAAAACCTGTCGTCTTTCGACTCACCGATTTTTATGGCGAAGAAGTGGAAGGGGGGCCCTTTTAAAGCCTTTAAATTTCAGCGCCCTACGTCTCCCTGAAACTTTTAAAGTTAATAAAAAAACTACGTGCAAAGGTTTAAAAGGGCCCCAGGAAGGGGTACCCTGCAGTGGAAAAATTACCCCGCCAAGTTTAAAAACCCGGATTTCCCGCCAAGCTACGTTTAGCGCATTACAATTTAAGGACCGTTTTAAAACACTTTGCCGGCGACAGCTCTTGGGATATTTCCCCAAAAATATGCTCACGAATTTTTGCCCCCGCAAATTTTTCCCTTTGTCTTACAAATCGAGGGCAAAGGGGGGGAAGTCGCTATGGCCTTTAATTTCAATACCTTGTTAAATTTACCCCCGTACCCCAGGGTCAAAAAAATTGTATGGTACAACGGGTGGGCGCTTTTCGGGTTTGGGAAAAAATATTCAAGGTATATCCCTGCTGGAAAATTTGCCTAAAACCCGGAATTTTTTTAAAGCCCCTAAACCCATAGGTTTCGTTTCAAGGGAATTTCCCAAAATTGTATTCAAAATAAACAAGCTTTTAACAAAAAAGTGGAAGTTATCTCTAAACAGATATTCAGTGCTGAGCCCATCAACCCCGGTAAGTCTAAAGTCGGTTTCGATCACGGGAAAAATTTTGTTCAAGTACAAAGGGCTCCATACGCCCCCAAAAAATTCCCCTAGGCCTGCCCTGCAAATTACATCTACAGGATATCGTCAAACCGCAGCCCGTTTGGGGGACATTGTGGCACCCCCTGTTACGTATCGTCGTTTTTAAAAAACGTAAACTATCTCTACGGAATAAAATTAAAACAGTTGCTACGACCCGTTTGCCTACATCCGGTGCTTAGAAAGGGGAAAATTTAAAAAATTGGGAAAACAATATAAAAACCGGGCCGGGTGGGGAATGTACCCAAATTTGATTTTTGGAAAATTTGTTGCGTTTAAACTTCATTTTCGGGGCTGTCAACTTTAAAATGTCCCCACCAAAGATACTACGTCAACCAGGTGGAAAAAGGAATATCTTCGATTACCACGGTGTTTTCCCCCCAAAGAAAGGGGATGGGATAGGAAGTTTTTTCAGCGGCATTTTCAAAAGGTCGTTTCAGTTGTGGAATCGGAGCTAAAAACCATCGGAAAAAAAGGCGCTTCATACGGGTATCGACGGGGCTCTCCCACGTTGCCAAACCCAAGGCATCCCTTTTTAAAAAAGGCCCTACGGGAAAAGGGGTCGGGTGAGGCTGGGAAAAAACCCGGAAAAAGCAAGGCTGAAGAGGAAAAATCAGCACCTGATGCCGGCCTTTTTTTTACTGTAAAAAGGGGGTCGTAAGAAAAAACGACGTCAAATTTTAAGTCGTCACTCGACGTAAAAATGATCAAGAAAGGAGATAAAATTTTAAAATTTTTAGTTTAAAAAGTCTTTTCTAACCCCCCTCCTGCGAGTGTGCCAGCAAAGGGGAAATCCCTTTTTTTTCCGTTGCCACCCACTCAAACCAGTTTTTGAAAGTGGATAATGGCTCCAAATACAAAAACCCGTCTTTCCCTTTACCCATGATTCACCCCTCGAAATTTAACCGTTTTAAAGGGCAAGGCGAGTTCTATATTTGATCTTTCAAGATTTGCTCTATCTCCGGGTTTCCGTCATGAAATCCGACGTTTGGGCTTTCACCCAAAGGGGGATCAGATTGACCTTTTTTAAAAAAACTGGCTGCATTCGCTATTTCCCCGGTGGACATGTTTTTAAACCAAAAAAAATATCACCGCAAGCACCAAAGTAGCCTATAGAGCGGGACATTTAGCGCTCTCAATTACAAAAAGTGAAGCCAAAAAAAAAACGCATTTTACTTCCCGTTGTGGTTCGCAGACAGTCCTGGAACCCTTTTAGGAGGCTAAAGCCAAAACCCCAAGGGATTTGAGGCCGTGCAGTCTCACCACCAAAAAATAAAAACGGTGGGGTCCTTTTGGGGTTTCTACACCGGGTTTTTCGTGTTTTAAACCAAAAGGGAAAAACCCTTTTGAACGGGGACCCCAACTCATTTGTCAATTTTTGGTCCGTTCCCGTGAGGGTTTTTTTTTTTATGGCGGTCCTTTTAACTCCCTCACTTTAAGGTTACATCGCCCAAGTGGTCTTTTTAGTGCGACGGGGGGGGCAAAATAAACACCTTCTTTTATTGTTTGGCACACGCCAAAGCATTTTAAAAGTCAGTCCCCCCAAAAAAATCCCCTACCCCTGTGGAAATAAAAACAATACTATTTTCCCACTTGGTTTTGAAAGGGGGAAAAACTGGGGAAAAAAATTCACCCGGGCGTTAACCCCAAAAAAGTTTCCCTCATGGAATTTTTTGTCAAACATGGGGTTTAATTGGGGGAAAGCCCCCCAAGAAACCCCTTAAAATTTCAAACCTACGGGGATGAACCATTTCTCGCTGGGACGTGGGCGGGGAACTAGTACCGTCGAACCCCTCAAGCCCCCATTTTTTTAAAAGGCCCCTATGTTCCCGTTTCCCACCACCCGCTGGTTTTCTGGAAGGGTTTTCCAAATTTTATGAACGGGGGGTTGTGACATCACACGAGAAGCCTTCCCCAAGGATTTTCATTCATTGGTTTCGATTCACACCTAATTGTCCCCTTACAATGACATGCATTGGAATTTGCGAGAAACCCCGGGTTTTTCTGAGATCGAAGTGAGCTTTACCCCGGGCCCTTTACCCAACCCTTTAACTGTATGTGTTTTGGCAAGTGTGCCCAAATCTTTTACCTTTTAAAGGATAGAAACGTTTGTGAACCCTTTTTGGGAAGTTTTAATTTTTATCGGGTTCCCGCCCATTACCCCTGTTTAAACAATGGGGGTAATTGTGAATTTCCAGGTTTAAACCCATGACAAAATCGAGTTTATCGTAAAAAAAATGAGTGTTTTATCTGTAGTGGCACTTTTCTTTTAACATTGTGTGTTGAAAAACCCCCCATGCGCTATCGAAAAACTTTCCCCCATGCCAGAAAGAAAAACCGATATATAGTCAACAAATTTTCCGGTATCCCTGGGATTACGGTGATGGGGTTCAGCATTTTTTTGAATCCCTCTCTCCCGTACCCCAAACGGGTTTCAAAAAACCCTTTTTCATCAAGGGGGCAGAAAAGAAATTGTATCTAGCAAATACACGGTTACAACCCCTCGTAGATCTGTTTTCGACAGAGGTTGTTTGTCAACCTGAAAAATTTAAAAATTGGGGGGACCATGTGCATGGGACATTGTTCGTATGGAATTTTGCTCTGCCTCTATCGTCTGGGGGACTTTTGAGCTGGATGATTTTAAGATGGACACGCACACCATTTAAAACGTTTCGGGGTTTAAAAAAAGTCCGTGGTTTCCGTTTGTCGGTTTGGGTGTTTTCCCTTTTTGATCAAATACCCCCAAAAATGCTCGACCTGACGCTTCCCCCGGGCACCAACACCGATCTACACACCAAACCTGGGGCGGGATTGGGTCGCCTCTTTTTCGAAAAGAACGGGCTGGTAGAATACTTTGACAGTTAAGGTTTTCCCCCGCGTTTTAAAGACACATCTGGCATTTTTTACGCAAAAACACCCTTTTGCACGTCCCATAAGCAAAATACAACTTAAAAACATGCCTCGACGTTTGCGGGGCCCTTACGTTAAAGTACCTTCTTATCGCACCCAGAACATTCCGCTGAAAAATTTCCAAAAACCCATTTCACCCACCCAAAAAATACAGCCCCAAAAAACGTAAGGGGGTGAAAATTTTTACAATTTGGTTTTTTTTAGGGCTGTTGGGGCATGCCGCCCCCAAGAAAGGGAGTGCCCCGGCGTGGCCTATAAAAGGGGGTCCCCGCAGTGTGCCCCGCCATAACCCCCCGAACATCAAAGGGAAAGGGCAAGACGTTTTTCGGTGCAAAGTAAAGCTGAGAAAAACCCCGCCCTTTACAAGTATTTTCAACACATTGTTCCGTGGATTGGGGTCCAACAAGGGGGAGTTTATTTGGGGAAGATGTCAAGAAAAACTTTACGCCATGTCCATCTAGAAAAATTTTGGGGGGAAATTTCGCCCCTGTTTTTTTCGTAAAGAATAGCAAAGAAACTTTGGGGAAACCCCAAGTGGTCAAACAAAGTTTTTCACCCAACCACGCAACCCCCTCCCGAATTAGTCTGGGGTAATCAGAAAAACCTCTGAGACGCATCCGTGGTGACGTTTTTTGGTCGTCTCAAGAGAAAAAAAATTTTGGGGCCGGGTTTGGAAAACAAAAGGGTTTGCTTTTCTAGACCTATTTGGGGGCGTCTTTGTGAAAGGGATGGGGGCCCCATCGGCGTCCCGTCGACGGACGGGAATGTGGTCGACACCCGTCGCGCGCTATTTTAAAAATTTGATCGACCCCACTCGTTTTGGGGTGTATGCGAAAACGCTAACCGAATCGGCGGATGTCATCGACCTTGAACAACCCAAAGGTGGAAAAAAAACATCAAAACCTGGATTTAAACAGTTTCTACCTACTATACACGTCAAGTATCCGGTTTGGAATTTTTACTTTTTGGATTTTGAACTTAAAAAAAAAAATTTTTCTAAAAGCAACTAAATGACCCCCTGTTGGGGAAAAAAGAATGCGGAAATATCGCTATTCCCGTAAAGTGTATGGGTAAATATTTTTGGGATGATGATGTTTTTTAATTTTTATTAAAAAATTTTAATTTTTTTTTTTCACGGCAAACCCATTTATCATTTCTCGTAGTTTTAAAACCCGATATGAGTCTAGGGTTTGTCAAAACGGCTTTCTTATAATCCCCTTTCATGTTGCCGGGAGATTCCAAACAGACAATTTTTTTAGTTTTTTGTGTTGTTTAGGGAGCCCCCAACTGAGGGAAAAAATGGGAAACACTGTGACGTTTCCACCCGGAAAAGGAAAAGGGCCCCCAAGTGTTTTATTATTTAAAAAGATGTTTTCAAAGGTACCCCCTTTCCTTTTCTTTCTTTTCTTGTCGCCCCCCAAATTTGGGGCCAGGGTTTTGAGTTTATCAGGGTTGCCCACTTAGCAATTTACGTCATGGGAAAACCCATTGCAAATGGGGTTTTCGCTTTATTCAAGGTCCCTGTCCGACTTGGGGCTTTTCCCTTTTTCGACTTGTTTGTCAACACGAAGACTGGCGCCAGGTTTGGGGTTTTCGGGGTTTCGCCCCAAAGGGTGACTTTATCGGGAAAAAACCCCTTGCAAATGTAAAAAGGGTTTCGACATAAATTTTTAAGGGCGTGATCCCTTTTTTTCTGACTTGTTTTGTCGAACCCCCCAAACTGGGGCGCCAAAGGGATGGGGGAAACAAGGGTTGCAACAGAGCGAGGGGCGTCTCGGTAAAACCCATTGCTTTGGGGGGGGGGTTTTTCCAAATCTTTTAAGGTGTTTTCTCCCTTTATTGCTTTTCCGATTCTTTGGGCGGGTTTTTGGCTTTTACGCCGACTGGGCCAGGGGTGGGTCTCAAGGGTTTTCGGGCAGAAAAGTGGAAATCTCGGTAAAACCCATTGCAAAATGAAGATTTTCGCATAATTTTAAAGGCCCTGGGTCTATTTCTTTTCACGACTTGTTTGTTTAACCCACCATAATGGCGGCCCGGTTTGAGTATCGGGTTGCAACAGATGATGGGCGTCATCGGTTTTAAAAACCCCTTGCCCAAAATTTAGGGTTGCGACTAAATTTAAAATTTTTGTCTCGGGCTTTTTCTTGTCAAGCCCAGTTTACAGGAAAAAAACCCCTTGCCACATAGAAAAGGGGGTGGGAAAAAGGTGGGGGGTTTAATGACCCCGTGTTTCTAGCTCACTGTTTCAAGGTCACGATTTATTCCCCCGTCTTTTACTTGTTTTTTCAAGCCCTAAACTGGGCCGGTATGGTCATCGGGAAAAAACAATGGGGGGAAGGTTGGGGGTTTCGACATACACGCAATGATTACGTTTACAAAATTTTAGGGTCAAAGTTCGAGGTTAAGTTGGGGCCAAAGTCCCGTAAGTACTTTGGGGGACAGCTAGGAATCCCGGTTGGGGGGGAAAAAACCTCCTCGGCTTTTCGCTTAGTTATTTTTTTTCAATTATTTTTATTTACTTGGGTTGAAAATCCCCCCCTACCCCTTTTTCAAGTGTTTACCTTTTTGGGGTTCGATAACAATTACGATTAATTTACCAAAAAACATTTAGGCCCACACCAAAAAATTTGATCAAAAAATTTAAAACTAAATCCTACAATTGTAGGGAAAAATTTTTGCTTCAAACTTTTGGATATTCAAATTTCCCAGAGGAACTAGTTCAAAATTCCCAAAAAAATGATCAGTAGGGGGGTTCTTTTGGGTTTTATCAGAGAGCTATATTTTTGTTCTTTCATAATGCCCCGTTGGGCCCCTTTTGTTTAGACTTTTAAAAACCTTTTTAAATTAAAAATTTAAATAAAAGTATGTCTTAAAAGGGAAGAAAAGGGTCTTATAATAAGTAAACCCGGGATTTGTGGAAAAGGTTTAAACCCCCTTCGTTGGCCAAAAAATCTAAGGCATTACTCTTGTGAGATTTTGATTTCGGAAAACGGGGGAAATCGGGGTTCAAAACCCGGTTGGGTTCCCCTGAAGGTGGTTTTCCTAAAAGGGTTTTCCACCCTTTTCCCCCTTTTTGAAATGTGGGTGCACTTTTCCTTTTTATTAATCCCTTTATAATCCCCCAGGGAATTAGTTGTAATTTTTCATATGGTTTTAAAACCAAAATGGGGCGTAAGACAAAATGTTGAAAAAAAAAAATTTTTGGGCCCAAAACAATAGATTAAAACAATCCATATAAATTTTTTTTTTTGTGTTTATTTTATTTTATTTTTTCGGGAAAACCATGATTATATCAAAAATTCGGGTTAAAAAAAACTAGCCTTAAATTTCTAAAAAACCCCAACATGCAATCACTATTTGACGTTTACCAAATAATTAAAACGTTTTTACCCTTTCAAAGGAATGGAGACTGAGGGCCCAAAACAGTTATCACACAATTTCTACCAAATTCGGTAAAAGGGGGTATTCCTGCCCGTGAATTTTGGGAAGGTTTCGAAACCCCGACCCGTTTAAAAACTGTGACAAGGTGTTTTGAGAGTTTAATGACATTTAACGTTTGAAACCCCCAACCCCTGGGTAAAAGGGGTTTTTTTACCCAAAAATATTTTATGGGATGTTATGGTTTTTTTACATTTAAAGTTGCCAAAACAAAAATATTTTCAAAAATTTTTAAAAAGTCTCGGCAATTACAAAAATGGCCCGCCTATAACAGCTAATAAACCCGAGAAGTATATTTGTTTTTTTTATACATTTAAAAATTTATTTAAACCCTTTTAAGTTTAACCCCATATTTTTTCAATTTTTCCCCAAATTTATGTAGGCCCCAAATGTTTTGGGTGGCCCTTTAGTTTTTTCCCCGTCACAAAAGGGCCCAAAGAAGTACTTTTAAATTGTCAAAAACCCGGGAAAAAGTATTTTTCCCATTTTAAAAAAATTAAAACACATAAATGTTAGGTTTCTATTGACAGGTTTTCTTTTTTTAAAAAAAAATTTGAGTTTTGTCATAAATTTTTTTCCCCAAAAAAATTCATATGTAATTTAAAAATAAAAAACTTCTAACAAGACAAATTTTTTTATGGGGGTTTTTTGAAATATTTCCCAGAGGTATTTAAAACTTTTTTTTAAATCGGGATAGAAAAAACCATTTCAGATTTGCAAAACGTTGTTCAAAAACTTTTTATTGCGGGAACCATAAATATTGGGAAGTAGTGAAACTGAGATAAAAGTAAAATTTTTAAAATTTTGTTTAAAAAAAACAAGTTTTTTTTTAAAATTTTTTTTGGTATTTATTTTACTTTCACTATCAGCCAAACGTAATTGTTATATGATTTGCCCTGCTTTTATCCATAAAATTTTAATTTATGGTCATTTTTTAAAAAAACAAAACAATTGGGTTTCCCTTTTTTTTAAAAAAGGGTAGCGTGACAGGAAAAAAGAATGGGGACGGGAAAGAGGAAATTTTGGCCTTTTGGGAAATGCTTTTGGGGTTTAAAAGAAAAAAGGTCTATAGAGCATTCAAAACCCCAGTGGGTAAAAGAAAATAAAAAACCCCGGGTTTAAAGGGTTTTATTTAAAAATTTTGGGGTTTAAACATGCACTCTGGGAATTTTAGAACAAGTTTCTTTTTTTAACCATTTGAGGGAATTTTTTCACTTAGAAATTTCTTTAATTTTTTAAAAATATTTTTAGAAACCCCAAAAACCGGGCAGTGGTTTTTTTAATGTCCCATTTGGGTTTAAGGCCCCAAATTTTTTGGCTGTATGGGTTTTGCCGTTGTTTGCTCATGTCAAAAAAAAAACATTTCATTTCTAAAACGTGTATTTTTCTAACATTATATAATTAAAAAAACTAAATTTTAAAAGGAATACCCAAAGTGAGTTTTTTTGTCGACTCCTTTTTTAAATAAACACATGATCTATAATGATAAACTTTTTTTGGTTGGTTTTATAATCCCGTCATTTTTGGGAAAGTAATTTTTAATTTTTTTGTATATGGCCCTTTTAAATTGCTTTGGGAGCTATGTCTTGAATTTTGGCAACTTGGATATCCGAAATTAGAAGTTATGTTTGTTTGAAGATGTGTATTTTTAAAATTCACTTAATCTTTATTTCGTATGGCCTTTTTAAATTGTATTTATATTTTTTTGTTTTCTGAGAAATGGGTTTAAGGGCCGGGGCAATTTTTAAAACAGAAACGAAGTTTAATTTCTAGGGGGGGGGTTGGAAACTTTCAACCAAATTCGAAGCAGAAGTCACTATAAGGTTTTGGGGCCCTTTTTTTTTTAAAAAAGTCCTTTAGTAACTAAAAGGTTTTTTAAAAGTTAAGGGGCCTAAATAAGAAAATTTTTTGTAGAAAACAAAAGTCACAATATTTTATTCTATGCTTTCCATATATTAATTTTAAATAGCTTTTTCCCGTCGCGGGTTCCCCGAATTAAATTTTATAGGTTTTTTAATTTTTTTCATAAATTTTATTTAAAAAAATTAAATTTTTTTTCAAAAAATCTATGCGTTTTTCTCACTTATAGCTGTAAATTTTAATTTTTTCGTAAAGTTGCTAACTTTAATTAAAACATTTTAATTTTTTCCCTTTTAAATATTTTTTGTGGGAAAAGAAATAAAAAATTATTAAAAATTTTCCCAAAAAAACAATTAAAAAATTTTTTTAAATTTTTAACCCTTTTTGATTAGTAAGATAAAATAATAAATAAAGAAATAATGTTTTTTTGCCAAAATTTCATAGTTTAAAAATTTCATTTATATTTATTATTTATTAAATATTTAAAAAACTCGTTACATAATTTTTATTTATTTAAAAACAAAATATTAAACCACAAATTTTTTAATAACATTTTTTCAATTTTATTATAATCATAACAAACAAAATTTTTATTTATAATATTAGAAAGATTTACTTTTTCCTTATATAAACTACAAATTTTTTTCTGTAGACGGGCGTTTTTACGATTTGTTGTTTTTCGGCAAAAATACATGTTTTAAATTTTAAGATTCGGTTCTCTTGAACAGGGGGGACATTAAAAGTTTTAAACCGGGGCCCAGAAACACGAGTGTTAAAGGGGGTTCCTTCTATTTTTTAAAATTTTGGCCCCGTGGGAAATTTTTGATAGGGCATA
Source organism: Timema cristinae (assembly GCA_039000515.1). Classification (NCBI taxonomy): domain Eukaryota; kingdom Metazoa; phylum Arthropoda; class Insecta; order Phasmatodea; family Timematidae; genus Timema; species Timema cristinae. The sequence continues at coordinate 6,910 of JBCFYV010000433.1, read as the reverse complement.
GAAAAAGCCCTCTTCCTGGAAACTGTAAGAGTTTAAAATTTAAAAGCCAGGTTTTGGAAATTAAAATTTGGGAAACCGTGGAATAAAAAATCCATCTCCCTTTGGTTCCCCTGTGAATATAGAAGCCTGTATGACGTTTCTCCCCCCGGGTCAAAATTTTGCGTTTTTTGGGGCCCTTTTTACAACCCGGGTCCATCAAGATTACGATCGCAAAAAAAGGGGGGCGAGATTTCAAATTAAAAACAATAGGACGTCACATCTTATAAATTCCCCAAAGGTTTTAAAAAAATCTACGGGATAGGGTTGTATTATCATTTATTGCCATTTTTCGGTAACTTTGAAGTTTAAACTTGTTTTCACCTACATGTCTATATTTTGTTGGGTTTAATTTTTTTTAAAAAGTCATTCTTTGGGGACCCGTACTGCTCTCTCACACAAAACCCCTCTTCGTAGACATTTTGGTTTGTAAATTTAAAAACATTTTGAAAAAAAGTGCTCCTCCGTCTTAAAAGGTTAAATTTATCCCTCTTAAATTGGGTTTAAGGACCCCCCCTCCAATTTGCAGCGTTTTCTGGGATATGAATTCCCCCCCCCCCCCCCCCCCCCCCCCCCCCCCCCCCCCCAAATTCTTGGCCGTTTTTAAAAGCTGGGCCCTCTTTTTGAATAAGATTTAAGTTTTTCAACTCTAGTCCACCCCGATGATGGCCCTTTGGGGCAAGCATTTTAAATTTTATCTGCTGGAGTACCCCTCTCCAAAAAACAGGTAGGGTTGTCTGAAATCAACCCGGGGTAAAAATACCCCTCAGCCCAATTTAGCGTTTCGTTGTCGGATATCTTTAGGGACGGTTTTGGCCCTTTTACCACCTTTTGTGCGAATGCCCCTTTATACCAGACGGAAACCTTTTCACTTTTGCATAAATGCGCCCCGACCACGGTCTTGGGATATTGCAATTTTGGGTTTTCTTCGGGTTTCAAGTTTTTAAACCGGTAATTTAAAAAACGAAATGTGCAGTCCCTTCCCCCCATAAACAAAGGGCGCAGGGGAAGCCAGAAGATGCCAACCCCCAAGGAAATTTTTGGGTCTGTATGGATTTTTGCCAAAAAAAAATTAAGCTAAATTGTGTTGAAAAAAACCCCGCTCTGGTAGCTTTGTCGTTGAGTACTTTAGTAATTTAAATTTTTTCCCCAAAATTTTGGGTTGGGGGGCGGAGTTTCTGAAAATCTCTATAAGCGAGGTCCTCGGGGGTTTTAACCCATAAATTTTTGTTAAGGGGGCTTAGAAACTAAAAACGAACTTAATTCCCAAAAATGGGGCTACTTTTTATACCCTTTTTTTTTTTATACCAAAATTTTGGAAATAATATGGTTTTGCTTTTTTCAAAAAGAGAATATAAGTTTTCACTTTTTTAAAATCTGTATGTGTGTTTTTTTGAATTTTAAAGTCTTAAGCCAAGTCATAAAAAGGGGGCCCTTTTTTCGACTCTCCCTTTTGTGTATAATGTTTTAGTTTTAAAGTTAAAAAATTTATGTTTGGATTGAAATTTTTTAGGGGTTAGGGGGAAGGTTGCCCCCTTTACTCCCCCAAAGAGGGCGCCACTGGTTCTTAAATTTAAAGCTTGGGAGAGGTCATTTTATAAAATTTTAAAATATTTTTTTAAAAAAGATAGTTATTTAAAATTTGGTTTTTATGAATTATAATGCCCCTTTTTTCGTCAAGTGAAAAAAACAAAAGTAATCCCTTAGCTTTTATTTAAATTTAAAGGGTACTAAACTTTTAGTTCAAAAACCCTTTAAAAAGGTTTTGAGATATATTTATTATATATTATATATAAAGTGATTTTTAAAACTTTTTTAAACCAGTGTGTTAAAGGAGGCTCTCATTTTATATTAATTTAAATCAATATAGAAATATAGTATTTTTTCTTAAAAATGTTAAAAAAGTTTAAATGTAATTTAATTTACAAAAAATGTTTAAAATTTTTTTATTTTGAAAATGGGTGTATTTTCTTTTTCTTTTTTTTAAATTTTCAAGTAAATAGGGGGAATTTTTTAATGTGTTTTATTTTCTTTTTATCTTATCAAGTCAATAAATTTCCACATTTTTAAAAGCAAATTTGAAGGTTTGGGATGGGGGAATTGGGAAATTTTGAGAATTTCCCTCGTTTTTGGGGGAAAAACGGGGAAAAAATTTAGGGGAAAATTTTTTTTAAGTTTAAAAAAGGGGTAATTGAGCAGGGCGGTATGCCCTTTTTGTCTTTGATTTATTATTTTTTTTTTATTAAAAATCTTTCTTTCAAAAATGAAAATGGAAAAAATATTTAAAAAAAAATTTGTATACTAAAATTTTTCACAAAATTTTCAAATTTAATACATTATTTTAAATTTTTTTAAAGCAAAGGGGAAAGAAGCAAAGACATAGGTGCCAGCTAAAAACTAGTTGGAAAATCAAAACAAATTATTTTTAGTGGGGGTTTTAAAAAGGAAACCCAAAGGAAAGGTTTCCGGGGGAACAATGAATTTTTGTTATGGTTTACTTTGTTCGTTTGCCCCTTATTTGGAATGGAAGGGGGGAAAGGACTGGGCCTAATCCCAGGTGCCCTAAACTTGGCCCCCCCCTTTAAAGCCCAAAAACGTCCCCCGGGGCTAGTGCAATTTGTTTGTGCTACGTTAGTGCTTTGGTTTATTGAACACAATTTTTTTCGTTTTGGGTACTTTTTGTGGGGGAAACATAAGCGAAATCAATTTGGGGGGGCCAAGTTGACATCCCAAAAAAGGACCCGCCCCCCAAAATTATAAGGGGCAGCATAACGAACCGGGGCCCCAGTGGGAATCGTTAGTGACGTTAGTGTGGGGCATTGAACAAAAAAATTTTTTTAGTGCTACATTTTTTGGAAAACTATAAGCCAAAAAACATTGGGGGGGGGGCCCAAATTGAACTCAACCTGGCCCCCCCCAAACTTTTTTGCAGCACTAAAACCCAACTAGTGGGAAACGTTAGTGATAGTTAGTGCTGGGCATTGGGCACAAAAAATTTTGTTATTTCTACATTTTTGTGGAAGCTATAAGCCAAAAAAAATTGGGGCGGGGCAAAATTGACGTAACTGGCCCCCCCACCCAAATTGTGCAAGCCTAACGACCGGACTTTGTGCAATCGTTAGTGTACGTTAAATGCTGGTATTGAAAAAACAAACATTTCCCTTTGTGAAAATTTTTGTGGAAGCTTTTTAAGCCCAAAATTTTTGGGGGGGGCCCAAATTGCGTCAACCCGGCCCCGCCCACCAAATTATTTGTGCAGCACTAACGACCCGGTCTAGTGCTTTGTTAGTTTCCCACGTTAGTTTTCTGGTCATTGAACAAAAAAATTTGTTGTTTCTACATTTTTTTGGAAGGGTATAAGCCAAAAAACTCTGGGCGGGGCCAAATTGACGTTTAAACCCCGCCCCGCCCACAACTTTTTTAGTTGCAGCATAACGACCGAACCCAGTGCAATCCCTTAGTGCTGGTCATTGAACACAAAAATTTTTTTAGTGCTACCCACCTTTTTTTGGAAGTATAAGCCCAAAAACATTGGGGGGGGCAAGTTGGGCGTAAACCCGGCCCGCCCACCAATTTATAGTGGGGCACTAAAGACAAAATCCAAGGCATTGTTAGTGCTACGTTAGTGCTGGCCATTTAACACAAAAATTTGTTAGTGCTACTTTTTTTGGAAATTCTAAGCCAAAAAACATTGGGCGGGGCCAAGTTGACGTCAACCCGGGCCCCACCCACCTTCTTTTTAGTGCAGCCTAAAAGGGCCCAAAAACCCAAAGGGAACCCTTTGTGCTACGTTAGTTTGGTCATTGAAAAAAAATTTCCTTTTGGTACTTTTTTGGGAAAATATAAGCCAAAATCATTGGGGGGGGCCAAATTGACGTCAACCCGGGCCCCCCCCTACCAACTTATAGTGCAAACCACTAACGTTCCCCAAAAAAAGGCATTCGTTAGTGCTGGTTTATTAAACCCCAAAAAAATTTTGTTAGTGCTCATTTTTGTTGGGAAACTATAAGCCAAAATCATTGGGTGGGGCCAAGGGTTTCGTCAACCTGGCCCCGCCCCACCAACCCTTTTAGTGCAAACAAATAACGACAAAAACCAAGGCATTTGTTAGTGCTGGTCATTAAACACAAAATTTCGTTGTGCTTTCATTTTTTTGGAAGCAATTTAAACCAAAACTTGGGGGGGGGCCAAGTTGACGTCCAAACCCCCGCCCACCAATTATAGTGCAGCAATAACGGGCCGGACCCAGTTTCAATCGTTAGTTTCTACGTTTTTGTGGTCATTGAACCAAAAAATTTTGTTAAATGCTTTAAAAATTTTTTTTGGGGAAATAAAGCCAAAAACTTGGGTTTGGGGGCCCAAATTTTACGGGCAACCTTTGGGCCCCCCCCACCAATTTTAAAGGGAGCACTAAAGAGGGCCTTGTTTCAAAACGTTAGTCTAAGTTAGGTGGTTTATTGAACACAAAAATGTCGTTAGTTTCTATTTTTGTGGAAGCTATAAAACCAAAAAAACAATTGGGGGGGCCCCGTTGACGTCAACCTGGCCCCGGGCCCACCCAAAAAATAGTTTCCCGCACTAACGACCCCGGGGGCCCTTGTGCAATGTTAGTGCTACGTTAGTGCTGGTCATTGAACACAAAAAATTTCGAAATGTTACATTTTTTTGTTTAATGACCCGCACTAACGAATGCCTTGGATTTTTTTCGTTTTTGGGGCCCGCCCCTATAAGTTTGGGAGGCGGGGCCCGGTTGACGTTTAACTTTGGGCCCCCCCCCAATGATTTTGGCTTTTTGCTTCCCCCAAAAAAAAGTGCACTAAAAGAAATTTTTTTTGTGTTTCAATGACCGCAAATAAAAGTTTGCACTAACGATTGCCTTGGGTTTTGTTTGTTTGTGTGCACTATTTAAAAAGGTGGGGGGGCCAAAGGGTTTACGTCAAATTGGCCCCGCCCAAAGATTTTGGGGTTTAGAACTTTCCCCAAAAAAAGTAAACCCCTAAAAGAAAAATTTTTTTGTTTTAAAAGGCCACAAAAACGTTAGCACTTTAAAGAAAAACTGGGATTTTTTTCGTTAGTGCCGCGCTATAATTGGGGGTTTGGTTAGGGGGGGGGGGGGGGGGGTTGAGGGGGGGGGGGGGGGGGGGGGGAACTTGGCCCGCCCAAAGATTTTTTGGGTTATAGGGTTCCACAAAAATGTATCAATAACGAAAATTTTTGTGTTCAAATGACCAGACTAACCCATTGCACTAGGGCCGGTCGTTTGTGCTTTCAATAAATTGGGGGGGGGGGGCGAAGGTTGGGCGTCAACTTGGCCCCCCCCCAGAGGGGTTTTTTGGGTTATAGTTCCCCAAAAATGTAGCACTAACGAAATTTTTGTTCAATGACCGCCCCTAAAGTTGCATAACGATTCCACTAAGGGGCCGGTTTGTTAGTGCGTTATAAGTTGGCGGGGGGTGGGCCCGGTTGGGCGTCAACTTGGCCCCCCCAGAGATTTTGGCTCTATAGCTTCCACAAAAATGTTGCACTAACAAATTTTGGTTCAATGATTTAGCACTAAAGTAAACACTAACGATTGCAATAGAAAAGGTCGTTAGTGCTGCACTTTTAAGTTGGTGGGCGGGGCCCGGTTGAAAGTCAAAAAGGCCCCGCCCAATTTATTTTGGCTTATAGCTTCCAAAAAAATGTAGAAATAACGAAATTTTTTTTTTTTTTAAAGACCGAAATAAGTTAGCATAAGATTGCACTAGGTCCCGGTTTTTTGTGCTTTCACATAAGTTGGTGGGTGGGGGAAAGGGTTTACGTCCAAAATTGGGGGGCCCCCCCAATTATTTTGGGTTTTAGCTTCCACAAAAATGTTTGCACTAACCCAAAAATTTTTTGTTCAAAGGGCCAGCACTAACGGAGCACAAAAGATTGCATTTGGTCCGGGGCGTTAGTGCTGCACTATAAATTGGGGGGGGGGGCCAGGTTGACGTCAATTGGCCCCGCCCAAAGATTTTCGGGTTATAGCTTCCCCAAAAATGTAGCCCTAACGGGAAAAATTTTTGGGGTTTAAAAGCCCGCAAACGTTGCACTAACGATTTGACTAGGTTCCCGGGCTTTTTTGTGCCTTAAAGTTGGGGGGGGGCCAGGTTGACGTCAACTTGGCCCGCCAATGATTTTTTGGGTTATAGCTTCCCCAAAAAAGTTGCAAAACGAAATTTTTTTGTTCAATGACCAGCAATTAAAGGAAACCAATTTTAAAGATTGCACTAGGGTTTCCCGGGCGTTAGTGCTTTCATGGGCGGGGCCAAAATTTATGCCCCCCTGCCTAATCCCCTTCAAGTCTCTTGTAAAGGGGGGAAAAATTTTCGAACGGGGGGGGGAAGAAAAAGGGAAAAGAAGATTTTACCTGTTTGCCCGTTTTCTTGTTTTGGCCCCCCACATTGCTGAAAAAAAAACCTTTTTTGGGTTTAAACGTTTTTGCTCTATTTGTGCTTTTTATGTGCCCGAACTGAAAATTTGGTGGGTTGAAAAAGGGGCCCAATTTTTAAAAAAATTTAATGTGGGGGGTTAAATTGAGCTAAACTTTGCCCCCCACATATTGAAAAACACAAATAACAAAATTTATTTTTTGTCAATCCATTGTGCTTATTTGTGCTCATATGTGCCCGAAAATGAAAATTTTTGCTTTTAAAATTATAAAATTTAAAGAAAAAATTAATGTGGCGGGCCCAAATTGAGTTTCCCTTTTAAAAATTAAAATTTTAGAAAAAATTTAATTCAAGCTGGCCCCCCACATTTTTTAAAAATCAATGTAACAAAAATTTTGTTTTCACCATTCGTTTGTTTTTCTTTTTTGTCTTTTGTGCCCAAAAAGATATTTGTGCTTATA